>LR736881.1:804455-869545 GCA_902654985.2 Oryctes borbonicus | reverse complement strand
AACACGACTTACGGATAGTAGGAGGCGAGGATTGGAAAAGCAAAATTGGAGATAGTATGGGGATAGTAAGGAGACTGGCAAACAAGGCCGAAACAGAAAATAGGATGAGGATGAATGTGATTTAGCACACCAAAGGATTCAGGAAGCAATTCCTCCGGGCAAGTACAGCCCTATACCGTGCATCTTTTTTGTCACTGAACATGTACCATTTAGTTTGTTCGCTTCATATGAAATATGAAGCTGGGTATTGTCAACACTTGTTGCATTTTTTATTTCTATTTCGGTTCGCTTGTAAATATATTCTTTATTACTACGTAATAAACCACACACACAACCGCCTTTTTGTAGCCCGTCATTTATATAGAATTAGATGAACAATTAAATGTCAGATTTAACACATTTTTTTCTTTTTTCTGTAATAATCCTAGTAACTACTCACCATGTCGAACGCCTATATATTCGGTTACTAGTGCACAGTATATATACATATACAGTGTGTCCATGGATTTGGTGCAAACTTATACAACAGTGAATGTTGACACATTTTTTAAAGTATTTTATGTTTTAGTTTTTTTTATACGTATTTTTAGATATAAAATAATTTAATAATATTCTGGTTAACTAAAATAAATTCTTTATTATAAATATAAGATTGTATTAAATATTTTCTAATGTATATAAATTCGAATGTGATAAAAAACAACAAACAATTTATTTAACGTAACCCCTACCTACTTCCACACACTTTTGGACCCTATACTTAAATTCTCTGTAAACGTTTCTAATTGTTCTTATATCAATCTCACTAATTATTGTTCGTAAATTTTGTAACATATCCAAATTATTGTATTGATTTAAATTATTTTTGAAAAAAAGGGGCCAATAATTTTTATTGAATAAAATTCCACACCACACGTTTACTTTCTTATAACGTTGGTTTTTCCGATTAATACGAAAATTTGTATTCTCTTTTGCCCAATATCTGCAATTTTGGCATGACACATAACCATTAGTGGTAAAAGTAGCTTCATCCGTAAACAAAATTTTATGATGGAAAAATTGATCCTCCATAACATTTTCTCCAACCCAAGTAATAATTTCTAACCTAAACGCATCGTCCCGGGGTTCCAGAGTATGAATAAATTTGGGTTTGAATGGGTGAATCTTGTTTTCCTTAAAGACTTTTTGCAGTAAGCACTTGCTTACGCCCAACTCCGCCGCTCTCTTACGTAGTGATATTTTTGGATCTTCTAATACAGATCCCACAGCTAGAACAGTTAATGCATCATCTTCATTGTATTGTTTCTTTGTTTTCTTCTTTCTAACAACAGAGCCAGTTGCATCAAATTTCTTAACAAGCTTTTTCGAAGAATTAATAGCGATATTAATGACGAGGAATTAACGTTAAATTTGTTGATATGAATATGTTTCATATGAAATATCACCAATTCCATAACACTTAATCAAATAAATTCGTTGTTGCAATGTTAACATCATTGCGATCGTTCGTGATTGCAAATGTCGTGTCACTTAAATTTGAAGCAGACAAATAATTAAATGTCAACAGAATTTCAAAGCAATACGATTATCAACAATATTTTTAACTTAGTTACATTTTTGAAAGTAAGCAAACACGTTTTCAACATTTATAGGCATACAGAAGGTAATCAGTGCATTTTAATATGTTTTCTAATGGTTTTAATGCAAGCAAAAACTTTCGTAAAGAATAACTTTAAGAATAAAAAAGGTTTTCCCCTTATGCACCAAATCCGTGGACATACTATACATATATATAACGTATCACTATAATATATATATATATATAATATTATAGTGATGCGTTAATTTGAGATACCCTCTATGTGGAATTAGAAATGTTCCTAATAATAGCTTACTGTATTATTCACAAACAATTGCTAAAATAAATTAACGTTGATACAAAGAGTCTTAAGAAACAATGTATAGAACAAAACCATTTATGGCATTTGACTGACTTACTCTAGACCTCACAAAATTTAAGCTTGGGAAACCTGGAAATCTGCAGATTGGCACACCGTTTCTCATCAGCGACGATTATTACATCAAATATGTAATTTAAGCAGTCATAGGAGTAAATATTTAATACCACCCATTGCCAATGAAATTTCGCAGTAAGCGTAATGGATGAAGTCAACAGAGGATTTATTGTAGTAATGCCTCTGATGCAAGCAAATCCCTCATTATATACATGTATTTACGTGAATCCCTTAGTTGGAACATGTATATATATACCAGCACTACTAATTTAACATATTTCAGCGAACATATACAAGCATTAATTCTCACTTCATTCATATAATATATACGTAGCTGCAAATATATGTACTCTAAAGCTTATGGATTTGCATACAGAACATCTAAAAGTTTAACTATTGTTATTGCCTTTGTTTATATTCTTCATATTACGTATTCATACGCTTAAAAGGCCACATATGCAGCGCCCTTCCAACAGCATCGTCTCTACACCATCCAAACCTTTTCTATTTTCAACCGGATTGCAACCTGACCCTTTGCCGCACCCCGAAGAAAACTATTTACCGATTCCGGTGGTGTTTTAAAGTATAGATAAGGTAGCTTCGGGCGAAACTTTACGGAATATGATGGCCGGATAGAGTGAAGTTTTGCAACGAGGTATAAATTTTAAACATTCCGGAGACATCGAGTTTCTGAAATATGCTTTCCGTGTATCGAAGGATTAATGCTTCCACAATCTTTGGATGATAGATTTTTTATCGCTTGCTGGTTTTTCCTTCGTGAAGAAATTTTAGGAGAGTTCTGCCTGGTTTCTTCTTTTTTTTTTTGGATGATGAACGATTATTGAAGGTGACGGACGAGCTTCTGAGCATTTTATATCGGTTATGCATACTGTAAGCCATTTGGAGGGTTTAAAGCGTTACGTCTCCGAACCCGGTAAACAAACAATGGATTTGGGAAGGTCCACGTATGAAACCGAAGCGTTTCTAACTATTTATTTAATTTCATATAAAAGAATTGATTTCCGTTATTTATTTTCTTGAATATATTTACTTTTCAGTTCTATCCTATGCATATTTTCTTAATATTATGCAAAAATCAGACAAGTGCGTGACTCGACGAATCCTCGAAACAGCTGCCCCGGATTAATTAATTAAACTTGTGTGGTGCGGAGTGCGCCAATACTTTACAGCTATTTGCCATACTACCCCACAGTCCTTGCTATCATTGGAGATGGTTGAGTGTAGGCTTTCACGACCGTAATCCATAGTAGAAATGTCTTTCGGGTGATGTCGCGTAGTTAATATTTTACTTGACGTTTCGCTGACCATGCTGTCAGCTTCTTCAGAAGATTTCTAAATACTGCAAGGCGTTTTTGACGTTTTTCAAGTCAAAAACCCCTTGCAGAAGAACGGCTACAGTACAAAATATATAAGGAAGCCACGAGAGGAGAAAAAAGACGAAGACCAACAACAACCAGCAGGACACGCATACCTTCCGTACATAGCCGGAGTCGCCGACAGGCTAAAAAATACCCTAGGGGAAAAAACATCACTACCCGATTCAACACGGTGACCAAAATCGACCAGCTACTCCCTCCTAACAAGGACGTGTTACCGAAACTACGAGCGAAAGGCATATACGAACTGAAATGCCAATGTGGAAAAAGCTACATCGGTCAAACAGGACGGAGTATTCAGTGCAGAGTGAAAGAACACGAGAGAGATGCACGCCTTGGGCATATTGAAAAATCTGCACTAGCAGAACACCAACAAGGAGACCTACAACGACGTTAAGGTATTAGCTAGGACAAGCCACTACTAGCCGAGGATAGAAATAATGAAGAACACCAACAACTTCAATCGCGAAGACGTATACAAGATCAGCAACACGTGGAAGTTAGCACTACGGAGTCGTCATACAACGAACGACGCGATTCAGCGGAATGGAACGGTTATGGATCAGCAAAGCGGAACAGAAATGGGATATATAACGAGACAACAACTCCAGTCTTTAGAAATCTTCTGAAGAAGCTGACAGCATGGTCAGCGAAAATATTAACTACGCGACATCACCCGAAAGGCATTTCTACTATTGGAGAAGGTTATTAAATTATAACTTTAAAAATAAATAGCTAGAAAACAAATAACAGAAAAACGGAAACAAATGACTATATAAGAAAATGTTACCTATATTTCTCGTATTTTCAAATCTAATCTTTTGTATCTGTTAGGCATCAAACGTTAAGGTTGAAGATTCCACGTCAAACAATGGTTGACGGATGTGTTTTTGCACCGAATAACGAGATAGAGTGACGAGATAGTGACACAAAAATCTCATCCGGGCTAATGTAATAGGCCTGTGGAGGGCGTAATTAAAGATGTACAATTTTATTCGTAATAACGGTGTAAATTTGTAAAAATCTGAAAATCTTCAACATTTCAGAGGCAGCTTTCACCCCCGAAACGTGAGATTCCGCCAAAACTGAAAGCGAGGTTTTACAACACTGATGGGTTCTACAAATCTGCCAAAATTCACTAAGATTGGCGAGTGATACCTCAGGGTGTTGCTTTGTAAGTGTCACTGCGGAGTAAGGTGGCGGTTTACAAGGCTTCTATTTAAGCCACGCGACGTATAATACAAGGGGCAATACAATTGTGAGCATTTTAAACCTAGAAATCTACGGCCACATCCTCCTATAAACAAATTAAAGTAGAATCATACCCATTTCCCAATTCTAATCGAACACTGCGGATACCGCCATACATACACACACACAATTCCTATTATCGCTGCTCGATTCAATGGGCCCAGAAGGAATCACACCGCCAGCTAGGAACGCCTAACCTATCGCAATGTTACGCTATAGAGCGACAGAGAGAGAGAGATATGGCAATAACGAAAATTCACCCGTTTGATATTCCCGGCAGCCAGTCAGATGTCAGCGTTGTGCATTCTCGGATAACATGACAAATCTTCGGGGCCCGCATCGACTAGGCTATCCGAAGAAATGATCTATGGTATGTCCGAGGCGGTGGCGGCATGGACTCCCACTGCGACACTTGCCGATATCGCGTTCGACGAAGGCCCCTTGACGTCATATAATCCACGCATACGTTTGCGAACAAACGTATCAAAACATGAAGCTAACGCCAGCGCTATAGTTTATGGAAATAGGGCTACATATCTATCCAAGATCGCTTAATTGCTGGGAGAGTGGGACAACACCGAGTAGGTAATAATGGATGGGTTTGAAGAGATAAAATCGGGGACTGGATTGCAATTACTGTAAAGTGTGATACTTATATCATTATAGTAATTATAGAACTGATCCCTCCTTCTATTATAAAATGAAATCAAGGTAATCTTGAATCTCAAAAATAAATGATACAATAATGTCGCTTGAATTATCCTAACTCAATAGGAAATTTCAAGAAATTTGTTTTCAGACTTTTTGGCCATTCTGTATCTAACAATAAGTATTTCCTAGTAAACTTACCCACGAGGTATTTAAATGGAACATCTCAGCGATACCCTTGAATGGCCCTTTGGTTCCAGTTATAGTCATTGAATATTCTTAATAGGAAGAAAACGATCAATGTTTATACCCCTTTCTAGGCAAACACAAGTGCTCGTCAAGTTGTTCTGAAACGTCAGGTAGTTCTTCAAATTAAAGAAATCTTTACACCAGTAGCGATTCCAGCCTCGATACCCGCATTGTACCACAAGTTGCTATTTATTTATAGAAGGTAGAGTCGTTAGACTGATCAACAATTTTCGATTGGATAGGTGAGAGTCCTTCAATTTCAGAAGGTTATGTTATGTCGATTACGAGTAGTTTATTAGCTTCCTTCATAAATACAGAATAACTGCTATTATACAATTTAACACAGTTTTTCATTACAATAAATGTTACTTGTGAGTTATTTACGTACTGTAAATTTGGTTCTTCAAACTGGTTCTTTGTCTCGCATAAAAAAATATCCTTAAAATTGACACTAGTTAAGTTGTCAGTTGAAGGCTTCTGATTTAATTAGAATTAAGGGCGCACCTTTACCTTGAAATGTATCTTTCAAAGAATCTAGGTTTCCGGGTCGAAACCGCATCGTAATTACATGAGTCTGTAGACTGGGCAGACTCATGCAATTACGACACGGTTTCAACCCGGAAACCTAGATTTTTTAAAAGAAAGCAAGAACCGCGAAAGTCTACAACAACATATACAACATGTGACCTCTGCCTAGTGTGGAAGAGAATTGCTGTCGTCTTAGTAAGATTCGAATGTAATCCGTTGGATGAGAACCACAGGTAGAGTCTTTCAAGGACCTGGTTGCCCCCCTGTACAGTGTCAGCATCTGCACGACTGCTGACGACAGCTCATTTGACCTGTTTTGATTTCTTCATTATAATGTGCGTTGATGATATTTATCATCAACGCACATTATAATGAAGAAATCCATTAAAAAGGTGAATATATCATTAATGCGTAATGAAAATATGCCCCAAAACGTATTCCGAACAGCACCCAAGGTAACGGATAAACAGCGAGATGTAAGTTCTACTGCTTTTCTGAAGTTTAATTTTCACGAAGTGAGAACAATTTTGAAAGTAAGACGAGAACCATTTAAGGGCTGTAATTAATTCAATTAAGTTCAAAACTTTCACCATTTGATTGGACGCTGTTAGCTAATATTAAAACTGAAAAGAAAATGTTAAAATATCTTTTTGTAAAACTAAAAGTTTAAAATGAAGTTTCGCAGTGGCACGTTCCATTAACTTTGAATTACAAAAAGGTATAACAAATTCCCCCAGAGACACTTATAGACAGCTAAGAAATATGTCCATGATAAATAAGGGTGACGGGAATCGATTCTTCGAGTCCGACTTTACTCAGAAACATGTAACTGAAGCCTTTGTATTCCGCTGAAAAGTCCTCAAGGGAATTTAGAGTAAAATACGAGAAATTCAAATTTTGGTTTTATGTTAGAATTTATTAAAAATTCAAAAATTATCAATTTCGCGTAAAAACCATCTGATGGCATCTAGAGATGATTTTGTTATTTAAAGAAACGCGTGCTTAAAAAAAAATCAAAATATAAACTTAAACAATTTTATTAGGATGAAACAAATGAAACCTCTCCACATATCTTCTTGGCATTTTACATTGTCCACCTATCGAGTATAAGGGTCCATCTAGTGGTAGAAAGCCCGATTCTTATTAGAAAATTCCTTCTTTTAATCAAATAACTTTGGGGCGTAGAAATAAGAAATGTTTCTGGAACGATATTTATCTACCAAATTTACCAAAATAAATTTGTTACAAAATAATGATGTTCGAACTCAAATATCTCAAAAACCATTGAAGATACCACAAAATAGTCATAATCCCTGTAATCAGCAGGTCAAACTGCATGAGGAACCGTCATTTTTGAAATCGTCAAATAGGCCGAATTTCCAAATGGGTACCCTTTAGAAATTGTTTCCATAATTTTCTTGATTTTCTTCTAACTCTCCAACTAACAACTTCATTTATAGATTTCGATACGCTGGATCCACTAAAACTTACCCCGGTTTTCTATCTCTTACGGTAAGCGAGCTGTAAGTTTTAGAATGTTTGGAGATTCCTAACTTTAGCCTTAGAAATGTTGAATATTTAATGAATTTTAAAAAGCTTCAAAATCGATTCTACCCGCTCTCACAACAATAACATATTATATACCGATAAAATATTTCATCTCCCTACTCAATAAACACCTATTACACTGAGATGAACTCTAAATCTGAATCTCCTCATTTTAAGGACCTTAAATAGCCTTTTCGAAAGGTTGTAAATTCCTTAATAAGAACCGTACTATGTTGCGCAGTATTTAAATAACGGAGGCGGTTCATTAAATTAACATTATGTGTGAAATTAAATGGACCCGCTGCTGCGCGTCCGAGGTGACCATGCGGGTGTGAATTATAGGATTTGGGTTTATTTAATGGTTAGGTTAGGGGCTTTTGGTGTATAGGTTTTGACGATCGTTGAAGTAAATTTGTGTTAATTAAATTGTTTTACCCCAATTATATGAAGGGAAATGTAAGAGGTTATTCGATGGATAAATCAAGGGAAAAATTTACACTATTTACAATTTGTTCTATAAGATAACATTTCACACGTATTATCTTCAATGGTATTCAAATTAACGAGGTAAAATTTGTTTTTTTTAAGCCTGTTGCCTCAACAAATTTGGTAAAACGTTAATGAAGATGATTCAACGTCACAAAGAAAGCTTGTATATAATTTCTACAAGAAACTTTTAAAGATACAGAATTGTAACATCAAAAACAGGATTTAATAACTACATAGGTAAAAAAATTTTCGTGAAAAGGACCGGTGTTACATTTTTCCGCAGTAATGTAAACGTACCCCGCAGATTAGTAAAATTGTCACCTATTGGATGTTAAAATAACACCGTTGTGATAAAAAATTATCAATATAGGAAGAAATAAGTTAAGAAATCTACCATCTGCCATTTATTGTTCTTGAACGGTTCAAAGTAAGAACAAAGACTTATGAATACCAGAAAAGTCGAATAAAAGGTAATAAATCCCTTTTATCTCGAGATCGGAGATATATGTGACGTTCCGTCCTGGCCGGACGAAGAATATAAAGAATTATACGGTATTGCGCCATTGTTATAACGTACAAAGGTATGCTAGGTGCCCCATGAAATAAGGGCGTTAACCATAGCCAAAATAGTGATTTAAGTGAGTTATCTAAGTGTACATAGTGTTGTTATTGTCAGGAGAACCGCGATCGAGGACCACCGCTACCACCAGGAGGGTGAGACGTTCCCGCCAGCGAGACGTTTTCGGTTTCCCGCCAATGGACCGCTCCTATAGTCTAATAAGCAGAATATATTTTTATTTCAAACCTAACTCCCTGTCTCCGTAATTGAAAATATCAAGACCATTTCCACTCAAGTGCGCAATGCGCCAATTTTTATTTGTAGGCAGCAGTTGATTAAAATCCCTATTTGGCATTTCATTGGGTTTAGTTTTTAAAATGGTGTTTAAGATCATTATCAGGAATTTTTCATTTTCATTTAGTAGCTTTTTATTAAGGATTTGGTATAAAAGCAGTTGAGCGACCTATCTGAATCAGTTCTTCTGGTTTTTGTAGTTTTTTGTTGACGTTAACTCGCAGCAAGAAATTAATAGTGGGAGCACTGTGTAGGAATATAGTTTATAGTTTCCATTCGACACTGTACATCTACAAACTAATGAAGCGAGATGCCTCAGCACATTTTTTTCTATTTCAGTTGAAACATGTTAACACCAAAACGGAGAATTTGTTGACAAATTTTGTTATCTATTGGTATATTTCAGTGTAGGTAAATTTTATATACATTATAACATCGAACCGGGTAAGCTCTAGTCTGCAGGGGAAGCAATAGCACCGAAAAGAAGGCATCTTTCATCACATTGGATGAATGGAAAAAACACTGGTACGGAGATCTCTTTCACTGAAAAAAAGTTAACAGCGAAACGAAAAAATTCTTCACAGTTGGAGGAAATGCTTTAACTTCAAGGCGGAAGAATTCTTTATAATGAGAGAAAAATTGCACCGAAACGACGAATTCTTTACCGGAGAAAGAAGAAACATCGAAACGGGAAAATTTTTCAGCGAAACGGATGATGTGTAACAACAAAGTCTGCAGAAACGAGTACACTTTCCGTGCAATTCACAAAATTAACAAAGACTGGACACACTCGTGTTTTGTCGACTCTCGGGGAAACCAGTAGGCAACACCATGAGACAAATAAACACGATTCTGTCTAGTCTCTGCTAGTTTCGTGAAGCGCAACTCGTTTCTGCAGGCTTAGTAACAACGAGAGTTTTAGTTTCTATTCAACTCCACTTTCTACGCAACGTTGGTGAACTAACACCGTCAAATTTTAATTCCGTCGACTTCAACTACTCGTGCAAGAGGGTGTAAAGGTACATACAGACGGTGTTAAAATAGTGTCAGATCTATCTCTACGATCTAACTATAAGATGCGCAAACAAATGGAGAAAATTGTATGAGGAGATACCACAATCTATATTAGGCGTATCTCCATTTAAATCCCGCGGATTTCATTTTGTTCCCGCTGATATGGTTTTCTAGCGAGCTAAAATCGATCACTGAGAATCCACATATGGAAAACTTCCTAAACTACTGTTAACAAAAAGTTTAAATATAAATGAAAGCTATTCTAAAAATAACTACTCTCTTAATTCCTATTCAAATCGCTTAATTAATTCTCGAATTTTTATCGTAAGATTTCGCGAATTAACGGCAGTTGGCCCGGCGCAGCGCCACAACTGCGAAAAAAAGATTACTAAAGCTTGCCTGATTCGAAATCGTCGAGAAGTCGACCGTTACTCGGCGCTTTTTTAATTTATTCCGACGCAGCAGACGAAATTAAGTTGTTATTTTCGGTTAGTTAATTCCATTATGCTTTTAAATTATCTTAACGAACGTTGTTGATACAGCATAATGTTTTCCTATTAATTTTTATTCTTCGAATTGAATAATAACGTTAATCGCCGCTACATTGAAGTGGAAATTTGCGTGGCTTCATTTAATTGCTTGTTTATTTAGTCTTTGAAAGTGGTGAAAAGGTTTTCATGATTTTATTTTTGCTAAATAGGTTAGGCTAGACTCTTGCGTAACATGATAATGTTACACCTGAATAGCTCTCTCAAAACTCTCATAATTATTTCTACATGATCCATTTAGTAACTTTGTTGCTGCAAGTTGTTAAAGGATCGATGAAAGGTTTGCTATTGTAATTGCCTTAAACATTTTATAAAAGAAAAAACAAGGGCAGGTCGAAGTGAAAACGTTGGATTAAATCATGGACTCAACGTAGAGTAGAATTGGGGGAATGTAGGGCTCTAATAAGAAAAACTTAAGCGAAGGATGCCCAGTAATTTTGAAATTCTCTGCACATGAAGGCGTTACAGGTTCAGCATGTGATAGAACTAGCTGGACCAAAAATTGCAAATGAAAGATACCAAAATGCGTAAAAGCGGACCTCTTGAAGAAGATTATCCTACATTCTTTAATATTTTCAATTTCTTCTTCCTACAACGATACTCGAGTTTTGCATGTTATAATATTGAATCCTTCTAAAAGAGATTGCAGTAGGACTTGAATGAATAAAGAGTAAATATGAAAGAACGTAGTGCAGTAGCTGCTGAATACACTGACTTTACTGTACCGGTTTTTATCAGTTAAAGAGATCACAAAGGGGTATAGTCGTTAGAAATGGTAATAATGATACGTTGCCTTATACAAATGCGATTTAGACGAATTCCAACATGGTTTCTGGGCGGTCTAAAACGGCAAAAACAAACGAAATGGACTTTTCTGTATATTAGTAAGTTAAAAGAGAAATCGTAGTTGCGTATAGGCTATAATAGTTCAAATTTCTGTACATTAAAATTATTGCAATTTTTATGATTTGACCAGTAGCATAACCATTTTTAGTTGTCGATTACTTCAATACAGGTTTTTTACAGATTTTCTGGAAATTTTTGGGTGTAGTTCACCGGCAAACCTGATCGGGACCCGAGAGAAAATTCCTGCATATCCTCCTAACATTTTCAGCAAATTTGCAACTGACAAGAAGACTCCATCTCAACGTTAATTACTTCCACATTATTGTAAATAGTATTCATTATTAAGCTTTAAATAAAATAATGGGTTTGTTTTCTAGTTTGAGGAATAGGAATGCGCTTTTATAAGTCTAGTATCTGTAATAGAGTTTGCATTTAAAAATGATTCGATCAAAGGTTCCAGCACTTAAAAAACATATCAAATATTATTTTGCGACTGGATGTCTTGACGGTTCCGATGGATTGATCGGTGGTACGTCTCTTATTCAAGTTCGAAGAATTAGTTACAATGCCTAATTGAATGAAATGGACACTCGCGAAATGAAACACTTTCCCACTTAACGTTTCATATGTTTATTAGCAAACTTACAAGTAAGGAATCGTAGTGAGAATCTCTCTGCTACATTGCTTGTGAAGACTACTTTTTGAATACTATTTCTTCAATGCTCTCAAAATTGTCGTTGTTCCGCCCACAATTCAGTGCTGACCAATGATGTAGAGTAAAATGCAGCTTACAAATATACTGTGGGTAAATCCCTAATCTCTAAATTTCTGGATTATATTGTAATGACAGGAAAGTTTGTCGATAGTTATCGTTTATACGATATGAAACATTTAGGCTGTAGTTGATATTACGGTAGGGTATTGTCCTTAACAGGTAGAATTGGCCAGAATTGGCTCAATATTAAAAATTCTTACTCTGAATCATCTATAACTAGATTAAAGTGTGTACGGCAATATAAATTATTAAATTCATCAATAAATGTGGAATCAAATAGAATAAAGGAATAAGGCCTAAACCTAAAACTTGCTTAATTGCTAAGTTATATCCTTCTGGGTGTATCTGAGTCCAAGCATATTAGATAAAGCAGAAATAAAAACCATTCTACATTTTACTTTTTAGGATAGAACACAATTTGGGATTCAACAATTAGAGATGTCTCTGACCCAAATGATATATTTCTATCATCTCTTCAGTCTAAGTCGCCAATTTGCAGTAGCATTGTGCATTTCAAGAAACTACAGTAAATATAGTCCGTCTAGAAAGTATCCGGAAAACAAAAAGCACAGCTATAATTTGACGGTATATATTTTTATTACTTGAATAATAAAATCACAACAAATAATTCATATCATTTACTAATACAATCTCCATTTAACTGTAAACATTTAACTAAACGTTCAGGTAATCCCGAAACGAGGTCAACGCTATACTTTTCGGTGATAGTGGTCCAGGCTTGTAAAACTTACCGAATCAAATCTTCTTTATTTCGTGGTGCTGCTCGTTCTACTTCAATTTTCATTAGTCCCCATATGTTTTCGATGGGACTAAGATCTGGGGAAGCTGCTGGCTATGGAATTGTTGCCAAGTTTTGTTCTAGCATCCAAGGTTTAGTGTAGGCAGAAGTATGGCATCTTGCATTATCCTGTTGAAAACGCCACCCTTCAGGATATAAAGCGCGAGCCGTTTCAAGAAGAAAGCCATTAAGAATTTCACAATACTTTGCACTATTAACGGTGCCCTCAATTATACAGGGAGGTGTAACACCATGCTGAGAGATTGATCCCTAAACCATTATTTTTATGGGAAATTTGGAAATTTGAACGGTAACATTTTCTCTTGATAGGATTTTTAAATGATTTGCACCAAGCTGAAAACAACTTTCGTCGGATATAAAAGCATTACTAAAATTATCGTCTAGAAATCGTTGGCAACAATCTATTCTTCGTTGCTTTTGTAGAGGTGTCATTGCAGGGATTTTTTTTTTGGTTTCCTTGATAAGTAGCCTTGTCTTCTCAGTGAAATGCGGACAGTTTCTGGACACACTCTTATTTGACGTTGATTTCCAAATCTGTTAGCCAGTTTTCGAAACCCAAGCCGCGGGTTTTGTCGTCCTAAAGTCACTAAAGCGTTTAGATTGTTTCCTATTCCTATACTATTTTTTATCCTCTTTATTGTCTTATATACTGCACTTTTTCCGAGTTCAGTCAATTGCACTAATTTTTTAACGTTTTGATCACCTTTTCTATACAAATATTCCACCAACTTTCTTCTTTCTACTTGCGACATTATTTCACAAATATTAAGCCTGTTGATAATCAACAATATTTGACAGCTGGTGTTGTTATATGATTTTTGCCATGGCCTATAGTCGGCACAACCTACTTGATGCATTACTTTTGTCTTGGGATGTAACAAAAAAGAAATATATTAAAATTAAGAAAAATAATAAATTCCGGATACTTTCTAGACGGCCTATACATATAATACGTATGTATGTATAACTTAAACGCTGCAACAAAATCTTCAGGAGAAGGTGATCTGAGGGACTTAAATCACAAGAATGCGCTGGTCATGTTAATATATTTTGAGGTGTTTTGTTTCGATATATGTTTTTTTCCTTATCTTGATCGCTTTTATTTTTTGATGAAGTGAAAAGTTCCAGATGGATTAGAAGTGGTTATAAGGAAAGTTCTTACTAATGTATAGCAGAACTCGCATGAAGCAAAACTCGAATGGAGAAAGAAGCAATCGACTAGAAAAAGTAAGCGAGGTATCACCATTCAGCAGCGACATTAAAAATGATGAGAATTAATTTAACTTTTGCTTTGTTATTTCGCATACCCAAGTGATTTCATAAGCGTCTGATTCTCGTTACTATCACTACGTTATTAACGAATTTAATGGTTTCTAATTTAGCACTAGGACCGATTTCGTTTATTATGTATTGCCCTACACTTGACGATTCAAGTCTGCAATGGTGAAAATGTGGTGTTCTTTGGACATATACGTTCACATCTTGCTTTCCAAAAACGTTACCTGTAATTTCGATATTCTTTGAAAACGATATTTCACAACGTTCTTACCACTGATTTCTACCGAAATTAAGACCGAGGAATTTTTCGTATCAAGCCCACATTGAACTTCTTAAGAATGCATTCGTAGAGCAGTAAGCACTAAATCTTTATATTCTTTTGTACGTTTCAAATCTTTATCATACCTATTTTTGCTCAAATTTTAAATTTTGATAATAATTGATTTAGTCTCTGCCATTCATACGTTCTGGTGGCAGCGGCACAGTCACAGGCTTGATCGTGTGCGGTATAAGTAAACAATGAACCATCCAATTGCGCATCATGCTTCGGCTTGGTAATGAGAATAACAAAAATTATTTGAGACTATTAAAGTACTTATTTCTATTCTTACTCGATGTCATTAATGTCAGTTTGATACAGACAGTATTACTTTCATATTTATTTGCAATAAATTGCAGTACATTTTTGAGTGAACGCTTTGCTAAATACTACGGTAAAATACCGGCAATAGTAAGCAATTAGAGAGACAATGTAGGAACGTTACGACCACACGCAGTTTATGACAATGCATAATGGAGCGTCAGCTCTACATCAGGTAATATATTTTCCTGTGCTGGGCAATATAGAATTACGATGTCTGATTAATAATAGATGCGCAGAATAATAACAAACCCCCTGACGGATCCCTCAACGCAATTACTATGGTTTTGAAAAGGGTAAAGGCATACTAGCTACTAAATATATAATAATTTCTTCTCACGACTACTTTTTTGGTTGCCTTTCGAATGTAATATAGCCTGTACATTGTATACGTTGTGTAATTGCAGCTTGCGTTTTCAGAAATTCGACTTGAGTGCGGCGGACAATGCGGTAGGTGTAACGGTAATGATCAATAATGATTTATTAGTCCTGTGATATATGTAAATGTACATAAGACAAGTCACAATCTCAAAATACGTAAATAAGAAACTAAAGTAATTACACAAAAAATCACACTTCTACTAGTTCTCCAAACTATTACGTACTTATTTCTTCAGGAAGTTCGTTAAATATCTTCAAACCTACAGAATTGCGCACAATGTCACATCTTCCATGAGATACAAAGAATTCGTTTTGCTGTCTGTTTCCAATACTGCGGATATTCTTAATTAATGTGCAGATAAAATGACCAACCAGAGACAAAATACGAAACTGTCTGAACAAATTCTGACAGTGATGAAACGCTGATACTTCAGCAATAATCCTAATGATCCGCTAATGATCAATGAAAGCCTGATCAGTCCCAGTGGACAAACCGCACAAACATATTCCGTAGGTTAATCTAGAACCAATTAAAGCACGATAAATTGAAGCCACCTGATTTGAAGTCATGACGTCTTCTGGCATAGCACAGGGAACAAACCTTGGTCCCTTCCTACTCAATATATACACTGCCGTTCAGAGAAGTTCGGTCGGTTGGTAAAAAACATGAAAAGGTTACAGAAACAAACGAAACTAAAAACAAAATGCAATTTTATTGTCTGTACAGGTAAAAAAGACAAAAATAAATAAATAAAAAGTTATTCTGGCCTAATATAACGTACTGAACCTTATATTTTTTTTTCATCGAAAAAACCTCCTTTGCTGTTAATCACCGCTCGAACTATTCTAGGCATTCTTTCGATAAGTTTTGTTAAAACGGATTGTGGAATATTAATCCATTCATGTTGCAGAATATTCCGTAAATGTTCTTGTGAAGTTGGGCATATTTTTCGGATCCTCCTGTCCAGTTCATCCCACAACAACTCTATAGGGTTCAAATCTGGGCCTTGTGGGGGCCATGCCATCACTTTCAGGGTGTGCTGTTCTTCTTGCTCCTGTAGATAGTTCTTACACACTAACGCAGTGTGTTTTGGGTCGTTATTATACATGAATGTAAAGTTACGGCCTATTATACGCAATCCTGATGGCACTGCATGATTCTGGAGTACTACAAAATAATTTTCTTTCCTCATTGCACCCTGCACTCTGCATAAATCTCCCGTCCCAGCAAAGGAGAAACATCCCCGCACTAACACAGAACTACGCCCTTGCTTCACTGTAGGCACAATGCAGTTCGGGATCACTTTTCGGTTTTAGATCTTCGGACATAAACTCGTCGATTTTGCCCAAAAACCTCAAACTTTGACTCGTCACTCCAAAGCACGTGTTTCCAATCATCTAACGACCAATCTATATGAGAACGGGCCCACTGTAGCCGTTTTGCTCTGTTGCCGCGACGTAATAAGGGTTGTCGAATGGCAATGCGTCCATGAAGGTCCGCCTGTTGAAGTCGACGTTTTACCGTACTCGTCGAAACTTGTTCTTCACGGCCGCGATTGACTTCGGCTGCTATTTGTGGCGCTGTTGATTTTCTATTGCGTTTGCTTAATAATACAATTCTCAAATCTTCAGCTTTTGTTGTTTTCCTGGATGCTCCAGAACGAACACGATTTTCTATAGTTCCAGTTGTCCGATATCGCTTTATGATGTCATTTACTGTTGAACTTCTCACATTTACTTTTTCAGCAATTTGTCGCCCCGAATATTCTTCAAACAGCGTAATAATGCGTGAACGTTTTTCTACACTGGTAGGCTTACCACGTGCCATTTTGAAGTAAATTTTCTTAAAACTTTCGCGCAAAAACGACAGATGCACACCAACACACGTTTAACAGTAAAATGAAGCAAATTTATGTCTTTACGCCTGTGATAAATAAACAAGAGTGATACTGCGGTATATTTCCCAAATGTATTGTTCGTTAATAATCTCCAAACGACCCGTTGCAAAAGATCGGTACTTTCGAGAGAAATTCTTGGAATGATAATAAAAGGGACTATATTGTGGTTGTGGCAATATTTCTACTTTACATAATAATTTATGGCTTTAATCCCTTAGAAAAGAGTGTATGCTTAATATTTTTCTAATTTTATGTATTAATAATTGTATACAGTGTGATATAATGGATTTTTATTGTATGACCAAACTTCACTGAACGGCAGTGTACATTAATGATCTTCTTGAAACACTGAGCTGTAGAGCTCTGGCATATACAAATGATCTCAAGATTTTTACAAGAATAGAAACACTAGATGATCGCAAGAAGCTGTTGGAGAACCTTCAGATCATCCAGAGTTGGTGCGACCGTAATAGAATTAGTCTAAACATTCACAAATGTGCGATAGTGAATTATTCGAGAACCACGACACTCCTACGCAATAAGTGAAGTCCTTATACCACGAGTGGAAATATTTAGAGACTTGGGACTCATCATTACGTTTCAATGACCACATCCGTGACATTTTTTCATCAACCAATAAAGCTTTGGGCTTTATTATAAGATCCTGCAGACAATTTACTAATTCCACAGCTTTGAAGTCCCTATATTATGCTTTTGTCAGAAGTAAATTGGAATACGCTAGGGATGTATGGTATCCACACTATTTGTACCTTCAGCTTCCCGTGGAACGTGTGCAGACACGATTTTTAAAGTATATGTTTAAAGTCATTTAAGTTGGATGGTTCATACCCGGAGAGAAATATAGATTACGATAATGTCTTGGATCGCCATTCGTTGGAATCACTTGGCAGCAGGAGAGAAAAGCAAAGCACCAAATTTGTAATATAGCTGATTCTCCGTCCTTACTAGCTCAGATAAACTTTGTAGTGCCAACACATTTAACGCGGTCCTTCGATACATTCCTAACATCCAAGGCAAGAACCAACACGTTGTTGAAGGTTCTGTTGTACCATACGGCTAATAATTGTAATAGACTTTACCCGGATACATTTTTCTTATAACATATTACTATTATTTCACATGTTACTTCATTATTTAACCTAGTATATGTCGTTTCTATCTTTGTATTTCACTTTCCTTCCACTGTTTCAATGTTTACGTCATTATTATTTTTGTATATATCTATAATTAGTTGTCCTGTAAATGGATTTTCATCTGTTGGACAATAAAGATTATTGTTATTATTATTATTACGACACGTTGTAAATTTCTGAATAAATAGCAGACTGGATGTAATTTAGTAACCACAACACTACAGTGGTGGTTCCAATTTAAATATCAATCTACAGTCAAACTCAGATATTGACAATTACCGACATTACTCAAACCCTTGAAGACCATCAATCTCTACATTAGCGCACCTCCTCTGCCTATTGTGAAAGCGAACGACTTTGGTTTTATTTGCATTCAGGTGCGACAAATTTGTATTACACCAATTACGCATCAAGTTCCGTATTGATTGAAAAATCATTCTCGTTTTTAACAGAAATAAGAACTGTGTTATCGGCTGATCATCAGTGAAATATAATATTTAAGTCTTTAGAGTATAGTAAAAATAGCACAGGATCTAACACAGAACTTTGCGGGACACGCGAGGTGACATATCGATAGTCCTATCTACAATGCGAAACATGCACATTTCTATCACATATACCAGCAAAGTTATGTCTATTACATAAAAAAGAACTTAATCAGTCACATGCCACACCATGAACATCATCGACGCAGTCAAACGCCTTTCTGAGGGATACCAATTACACAATCGAAGTTAAAATAACATTAAGAGTAAGTTATATACACCGTCGGCTTTTTTCAAACTTTAAGGCCGTCTATAAGTAATGCATTTCATCGAGCAGCGATGCCACAACATGCCGTATCATAAATCGCGCATGAAAGATGCAAATGGGGAAATCGCGTTGGTAGGGTGAACGGAATACCGTAGCAGGTATAGCAGTTACTAACTTGGTGTGCTCGTAACAGCGCTGATTCGCTACTAGGACTTGTTGGATATTGATAGCGTATATTTTCCATCTTTTGGTGGTGCTTTTGCATAATTCTGCTAATTAATGGAATGGCTGCGTCGATTAAATACATTGTTGGATTTTATTATTTATCATTAGTAAGTCCACTCTATTTCGCTACTGGACAATAGGCGATATTTTTACTATTTTATAGCACATTTTCGTTATCCCAAACATTTTCAAATGCAAATGGGGAAATCGCGTTGGTAGGGTGAACAGAATACCGTAGCAAGCATAGCAGTTACTAGCTTGGTATGCTCGTAACAGCGATGATTCGCGACTAGGACTTTTTGGATATTGATAGCGTATTGAGCTTAGTATAGCGTTACTCAAGCGTTTTTTACTTTCAAAGTTTACTTTTTTGGAATTCATAAATTTAATTTACAGTATTATTTCCTACTACTTTTGAAATCGATGATTATTAGATTCTTTATTTTGATATCTTTGTCACAACTTTATAATAAAATGATTTTCACTAAAGAGGAAAGGGTCCAGATAATTAAATGGTATTACCCCATAGGAAGCGGCCGGTTCTTTTATCTTTTCATTTGAGAACGGACATCTTCCTTATTTTTTAGGAATTTGTTTGTGTTTTTAAAAGAACATTTTAGTTCAGAAGTTGTTTATTTTAGTTTTTCATTCGCTTCAATTTTGAATGTGTTCTACGTATCTTATTTACAAGAATCTCTTTGGCTTTGTCTGTTACTATTACTAAACTTTTTACTTTGATTTTGCATACTAAAGCATATCCTAATAAATTGCTGTCTCTGAATATAATAAGGTGTCCATTTTCTAACCTGCTTTATACTTCTTTCGTTTACTTGCGAATATCAGTCTTGAAACGTATTAAAGCACTACTACGCAAAGATTAATTAAACATACAATACTAATTCTTTTACTTAATGTTTGGCATTTTTCACGCAATTGATACGCCATGCATTTTTTTCGACGAACACACAACTTCCATCAAAGGCCAGAGCGACACTAGCAGCTACTGGCTGCTGGTCCCGTACGTCGTACTAGCCGTTACAATACATACATGTATAAGTATAACACTGTGGCAACTGTGTCGATATTTTACATTACTAGTAGGATTAAAGCTATTTCAGGGCCGACAGTGTATATTCTGAACAACTGAAACAAACGAAAGCATTGAGATTCCCATTCCACACCACATACACAGCAAAATAGTGGACCTGCCAACATTATACACAGCAGACTTCAAAATCGAAATTCTATTTTGATTTACAGGCAACACCGTCCATTTAAGCCTAGAACGTAACCTTTAAATACCTTGTTGCCAATAGTTTCGGCATTTGCGTGTGTTTCCGTCAGAGAAATGAAATCTACATCGAAGTAGCTCAAATCACGTTATAGTAAGTAAATACATCGCGCGTTCAATCTTTGAATATTTGAAATGAAAATATCTGGGCTGTATATTATTTCGTTACTGACGTCACCATGCGCCTCTGACAGAACTTATCAACACAAATCCCCGCTGGCCATATTTCGGGATCCATTGCCTTCCTAAAATGCTCGTCGGATATTCCAACCTCAAAAGAGACGTGTATCTCTGGGAATTTCGATGTAATCGTCTCACAAATCACTTTGGGAAATAACTTGGATAATATAGCTTTCAGATCTTCAGCAGAAGTTGTTCACCCCAAAAATATGAAGAAAAATTATCCTGTATTCGGAATATCCTGCACTTGAGTATAAGACTTCTAAATTAATATTATGCATTACCTTTTAGCATCGCAACTAATCTATTTTCCATTTCGTACTTCAAAATTTGACATAGGTTGCTGTGGAAGCGGGATTAGAACCATAAAGATACTTATTTTATTTAAAAATTACGAAGTAAGCTTATGATTTTGAAAACAAGGCCTATCAGTAAAATTCATCGAGATTCCACTTATTAAATCATTCGTCTTTATCCCTGAGAAGGTCTCACTACGATATATCCTCTCTCATATACGCACGCTACCTTTGACGATTGTCTGATTGTATCGTCAGAGAATGTAGAGTTTGATAAAGTAAAATGCGGGTTAGTTTCAAATTCTGCTCGCATTACGATAAATTCAAAAGCCAGATTTTCTCTGGCGACGCGTAAAAAATCGAATACCATAATACGTCTAACTCTAGGTCCCATAAAATGCTGATTTACCGCCGCCGAAGTTGTAAAATTAGATTGAGCGGATAACCTCCCAAATCGCCACGGGTAGTCGACAAATGACCGCCGGACTTTAACGTCACATACGCGGGTCCCCTTAATCGGGACCGGCCATCGTCGATATCTTGCCGTGCGGGCCAACTTCGTATACTTACCTGCGCGAGTCCGCGATACCCGAGATAAACTCACTCGGGCGGGAGTGCATAAAACGTCGACAATGTTCTCCCACGCACGCATATCGTCATAAAGAACGCGGTGCGTGATTCTGGCCTATTAAACGGAGCGCATTCTTTACATCGGTGGTAGATACTACGATTTACCATATTTAGTCTCTTTCCCATGCTATGAGGATGCCACGTACAAAAGGACGAGAGACCGTAACATATTCTACGACCGATTGTGTAAGGGAATGGAGTGGATATTTCCCGAATAAAATATCTTCAATTAACGTTGATTTCGGACGTTTTACAGAGATATACGTATCATTTAATATCTTTCCTATTCTAATTCAATTAATGGGGCACAATATACGGAAATATTTTTATAAAAAGGTGGCCTGTCCGCGGGTGGTACATCGTAAAAATCAATCAAGACGTAATTTTAAATAGTCTGGTATGTATTCGAATCTAGGAGGCAAGATATTGTGCGGCTTATTTTCTCCTCTCTGGAAATTTTGAGTGATAAACTAAGCCCCTAAACGGAATTAAAAAAATTGTAGATGATACTTTACATCGTTTATGACCGGTTCTTCAATATTGATTTAAACCAAAATGTAGGTTCAAGTCTAGGTTTAAGTTTTATATTATATTATTATATGGGCGATTATGACTGCCATTATTTGCAAAGATGACGTGTGAGACTGCTGCAAATCGTCTGAGTGAATAATGGCCATAATCGCGAATGCGATATTATGCTTTCCCCACCTCTGCTGAACAAATAGATTTGACAACTTTAATGGAACTCTCTATAATACATTTAATAAATTTTTATTTCGCATTAAGTGAACCACTAGGACGGCTGCGCATATTGAAATTTGTGCAGTTAATAATATTTAAAGGTGGAGCGGTAATGTCCATTGTTAGCTTCGTTGAATTATTAGTTTGAACAGGTCGCAAAAGTTTTTAGCATGTGTCTATTTTATTCTTCATAGAATCATCTGATGAGGTGATCTATTCACTATAAGCTATGGGGTGATGCCAATGGTTATGTACGGGACAGTAGTTTGATGGAGAAGGACAGAAGTACATTTGCAGTGTACTCGCAAGCACTACTGGGAATCATTGGAGCAATGAACAGCACTGAAACCGCTTCCTTGGAGATCATGGTGGGTGTCGCCCCGCTGCAGCTTTATGTGAAAGCGGAGGTAATGGCTGCAATTCTTAGATTGAAAGCCAACAGTTTGTGGAAACCAAACATTAGAGTTAGAGGGCACACTGATATTACCGAGAGGGTACTCGATGAGCTTTCGTAACAAATGCTCGCAGCCAATATGGGAGCACCTGAAATTATTTTTGCTGGCAAATTGAAAATTTCAATATCGAACAGGGACCAGATATGAGATAACTTCAGTGCTACTGATGACTAGGTTACGGATGGAGCGCAATCCAGTCAAAGCAGAGGCGTCGGTATTTGTGGATTGAGCCCTAGATGAAGGACATTCTTAAGCATGGTAAGGCACGTAACAGGCAGAATTATTCTCAATTGCAACCTGTGCTGAAGTCATTGCAAAGGGAGATTGCATTCAACAAACTGGCAGAGTTTCGCTTGACAAATGCTCTTAACTTTCCATACCTAGCTTAATGCTGTGACGAACTTCAAGTGTACTTCTGAGTATAGAATACTACGCCCGTAGTAATGATGCTTTATATTTTGCTGACAATTCCTCAAAGCAAGCTAATATCACGTTGCCACAGAAAG
The DNA here is from genome assembly GCA_902654985.2 of Oryctes borbonicus. Classification (NCBI taxonomy): domain Eukaryota; kingdom Metazoa; phylum Arthropoda; class Insecta; order Coleoptera; family Scarabaeidae; genus Oryctes; species Oryctes borbonicus. The sequence continues at coordinate 846,136 of LR736881.1, read as the reverse complement.
AATTGGTTTTCTTATGATTATGCCATTCCATCATTTGTACATGTTTTCCTTGGCTTTCGGAGATTTTGCAGACACAAGATTCCCGGTTGTTGTTTGAGCCATTTGGAGTAGAATTTTCTTCATTACTGCTAATATTAATTTTAACGCTAATTCTTCAGTTTTAACACAACATGGAGGCACCTACTCGTATGAGGTGCGTACGTTAAAAGCATGTACAAGTGACAAGGAGATACACCTGGCATTTACACGAGTCGATTGTCAGCTTGCGTCATGTGAAGTGATCATCTAAGTGCGGTTCGAAAACATATACCAGAGTATGTCTGCTTCTAGCCCACGTTCAATTAAATACGCTTAAAGGACATCACACCGACATATTTCAAGAATCTCAGGAAAGGGATACGAGGCGCTATAAATACATTCAGCGACAGTCAGGCAGTTCTAAAGGCCTACACATACTAATACACTAATGTGTGCGCAATCTAAGGCAATTGGAACGAAATAACCACATTACTTTACGGTGGATCCCAATCTACTAGGGTATTGAAGGAAATGATAAGGCAGACAAATTGGTCCAAGAAACAGCGAACATGCCTTTCGTTGGTCCTAACCCCTTTTGTCTACAAAAGAACCACATATAACAAGCAAGAGACATAGAATGATAATCAAAAGACCTCATACTGGGAAAATGTTCCTGAACAAAAAGAGGAGAAAGCACAAAGACAGCAGAAATGGTTCTATTGCTTATCAAAGAGGACCGTAGACTACTGGCGGGATTTCTGAGAGGTTATGTAGCCCTAAGGTGTCACTTATTTAAACTGGAAAAAGCTGGGGATCAAATCTGTCGTCTTTGCCAAAAGGTTCTGGAGACGGCAGAACAGATTCTATGCAAGTGTTGTCACCAATTGCTCACGACACCCATTTTAATAGACCATTTCTTGTAACTACTGAAGGGAAGAAAAAAGATCCTAGTGTGGTAGTAAGGTTTATTGAAAAATTATTCTAACACACACAAGGGCATTTTGTAACAATAGATTTACTAAGGTCCCAATGACCAAAGGCAGCTGAACTATGGTCCGACTGTAATAACAATAATAATAATAAAGGTAGCTTTACCTTTTAAAATAATGAGTTTCGTTTTGTGCTCACTACAGATATATTGCAGATGCTATACGAGCTAATATTTGAAACGCAGAGTATAAGTCGGGTCATTTGTACCAAGTTCCCTGTTAATATCTCGTTTCAGTTTAACTGAATTAATTTTACAAATGCATTTGAAAACGCGTACGTAGGGTTCGTGATTAATTTTAGAGTAGAGTTAAACTTCTGCTTAAACCGTGACTGAAAAAACGAGCATTAGAGTTTAACAAATCGCCGTATAGGATTTGCTTTTGTTAGTGGCAAACATGCATTAGAATTAAACTAATTGCTTCCAATTTAGATAGTGTGAACGTTCGCGAAACAACGTGCCCGGAGAAACGATTTTATAGGGTTCTAACTTCTAATTACATATACTGGATCCTATCGCTGTAATTTGGAAACTTTAACCCAAACGAAATAAAATAACTTCGTGAATATATAGGTATCATGCGAAACAGCACTGCGCCCTTCACGAAAGGCAGTACCAAGCGAGCCGAAAGAAGCGAACCAAACTCGTATATGGAGGGCATTAATTGCACTTGTAATTGATTCGTGACATTCTTTAATATCGGTTACAGCATTTTTAACAAGACAAATTTATCTAGCTGCTCCTTCTAAACACTAGAAGCAGTCCCTTGGCCCTTGAAACTAAGTTACTTCTTTATAATCGGTGCCTAAATGTGGTGTTGGCGTGGAGTACAACCGCGAACTCTCATACACAACGGTTGGAATTACTGTAAGAGGATCATTGCGAACACTCTTTGTTTCGTTAGAAATATCCGAATTAGACGTATCCAGTTTAATGGAATGCTCCAGGGAGATGGACCGGAGGACGTGGAAGCAAACGTAAGACGTGGAGGTCCCCCTTCTGAAAGCGATTGTCGAGCCGCAGGATGGTCCCTCCACCGAGCAAAGCCCAGAAGTAAATCACGCAACACCCCAATGACTGCTATTTACAAACCTTAGCAGCGTGGAGAAGCCGTCTACGAGTGATTAAGGAGCACAAAGACATTGGTCTAATCGCAGGAAGAGGAGCAGACCATCGGTTGTAGTATTTCGAAACAAAGCATTCCGAGTGTCGATTCTTATTTTGTATCCCTTTTTAAAACAGTCCCATAAAGAATAGTACAACTGTGTGTGTCTGTACACCATAGAGGCCAATTAATGGGACTACCATGATCAATCCAACGCCCTGCAAACCATGTATCCAAATGTTGCCGGACCTGATTAGCGAAATGTGCGGTATTGGTGAGGTAATGCTCCAAAAAAAGGGCTAATTAAATAACCATTCAACCAACCACACGTTTTCGATATAAGACCAGAATTATTATTTATCCGCCGTTGAAATAATCATTTAATTGTTGGTTTTTATTAGTGGAAAATGCCCACTTGGGCACTAATTATTCGTGAGCTGTTCATTAGGGTTTCTTTTCCTCTAAATTGTTCTTGAAATTTTTTAAGTAATGGTTACTTACCAATTTCTACAATTTCTTGTACTGAGATTTTTTTTTTTTTTAATTTAAAATGCAGTTGAAGTTGGGTAAAAATCTGTACTCTTCTATATATTTTATGTAAAAAAAATGTTAATGAAAAATTACTGCTGTTAAAATGTATATTCGGTAGCTGGAGAGGTTGGATGCTCTCCTAGAAGATTCTCCTGGATTTCGAAACCCCAAATGCTCCTGCAATGTTATTACTATCATTTAAAAGTTAAAGCTGCCAATTTACGTTCCCAATAATTTGACACTAGACTGATCATCCTCACAGACTCGCAACTAATCTACACTTCACAAGTACTTCATTCACGAGTTCGACAAGAGTCAAGCAAGTTGTGTGCAGAGCGGAAGGCGTTTCCAAATTACTGCATTTATGTGCCAAACGCCTGAAGGGTAAGATTAGTGCCGTTCGATAATATTAAGCAACGTCGCTGCCCTTTATCGAAGGCCAAATATCGTCGACCGTCGTCGTTGTCGGAACTTAGCTCGTGCCGGTTGATTTGTTGTCGTGAATAACGAGCCTTGCGATATTACAGCATTGCTCCTGACGTTAATTCACGTCCGGTATGAGTGCGCCGCACGCCAGCAGCCCGCCGTTATAACGCTACCGATAACTACCAGACCGTATCGGGGTGAGATTCGGAAGTGATTGACGTAAAGTGTTAATTTGCGCTTGCCAGATTTATAATGTCGCGTACGGTTAGTTGTAAGGGTATTCCGTAATTAAGCGATAATAGTTTTCAGAAATAAAGCTAGATTAATGTCGATGAAATAACAATGGAAAACGGCCTTAAGACAAGGAAATGTATTTATATCCGGAAACTAGATAAAAATAAGGCTAACACGGTATAATAGGTGCGATGTCAACAACAATTAAAGCGTTACGTGGACTAAATTATGTTTTCGTTTCATTTTAATAAATGTGTGTTCTGTAACTAATAAATTGCAAAAATTAAGCAAATTAGTTAGTTATAATTACATAGATGCATTATACTACACTTACACTTTTATTACACGAAAACACTTGAATGAAGATATGCGAATACAGAAGTAACAAGCATATTATTTATATGTTCATGACCGTTCTCATTATGTTACAGGTTCCAGGATAGCTGCCTGCTGCATTTGTAAGTGCAAGCAGTAATTGTTGCAACCCGCGGTGCAAGAACCTCGGGATTCCACTGGTTATTATTGGAATACTCGTTTTATTTTCCAGATTCGTTTAATTTGAGCTGCTACTTGAAAGTACTTTTCCATCTTTTGGTGGTGCTTTTGCATAATTCTGCTAATTAATGGAATGGCTGCGTCGATTAAATAACATTGCTTGATTTTATTATTCATCATTAGTAAGTCCACTCTATGTCGCTACTGGATAATAGGCGATATTTTTACTATTTTATAGCACATTTTCGTTATCCCAAACATTTTCAAATGCAAATGGGGAAATCGCGTTGGTAGGGTGAACAGAATACCATAACAGGCGTAGTAGCCACTAGCTTGGTATGCTCGTAACAGCGATGATTCGCGACTAGGACTTCTTGGATATTGATAGCGTATTGAGCTTAGTATAGCGTTACTCAAGCGTTTTTTACTTTCAAAGTTTTCTTTTTTGGAATTCATAAATTTAATTTACAGTATTATTTCCTGCTACTTTTGAAATCTATGATTATTAGATTCTTTATTTTGATATCTTTGTCACAATTTTATAATAAAATGATTTTCACTAAAGAGGAAAGGGTCCAGATAATTAAATGGTATTACCGCACACAGGAAGCGGTCGGCTGTTTTATCTTTTCATTTGAGAACAGACAACTTCCTTATTTTTTAGCAATTTGTTAGTGTTTTTAAAAGAATATGTTAGTTCAGAACTTGAATATTGTTTATTTTATTTTTTCATTCGTTTCAATTTTGAATGTGCTCTAAGTATCCTATTTAGAAGAATCTCTTTTGGCTTTGTCTATTACTATTACTAAACTTTTTACTTTGATTTTGCATACTAAAGCATATCCTAATAGATTGCTGTCTCTGAATATAATAAGGTGTCCATTTTCTAACCTGCTTTATACTTCTTTCGTTTACTTGCGAATATCAGTCTTGAAACGTATTAAAGCACTACTACGCAAAGATTAATTAAACATACAATAGTAATTCCTTTACTTAATGTTTGGCATTTTTCACGCAATTGATGCGCCATGCGTTTTCTTCGACGAACACGCAACTTCCGTCAAAGGCCAGAGCGACTCTAGCAAGTACTGGCTGCTGGTCCCGTACGTCGTACTAGCCGTTACAATACATACATGTATAAGTATAACACTGTGGCAACTGTGTCGATATTTTACATTACTAGTAGGATTCAAGCTCGCTCAGGGCCGACAGTGTATAAATATTCAAAAACTGAAATAACATTTTCAACGAAAGCATTGAGATCTCCATTTCACACCACGTACATAGTAAGCAAAATAGTAGACCTGCCAATACTAAATAGCAGACTTCAAAATCGAAATTTTATTTCGATTTACAGGCAACACCGTCCATTTTAAGCCTAGTACGTAACCTTTAAATACCTTGTTTCCAATAGTTTCGGTATTTGCGTGTGTTTCCGTCAGAAAAATGAAATCTACATCGAAGTAGCTCAAATCACGTTATTTTCCAGATTCGGTTAATTTGAGCTGCTACTTGCAAGTACTTTTCCATCTTTTGGTGGTGCTTTTGCGTAATTCTGCTAACAAATGGGATGGCTGCGTCGATTAAATAACATTGCTTGATTTTATTATTCATCATTAGTAAGTCCACTCCATTTCGCTACTGGATAATCGGCGATATTTTTACTATTCTATAGCACATCCTCGTTATCCCAAACATTTTCGGGCGTATAGGCGTAGTATGGTGGTCTGGTGGATTTTTACAGATCCTGCAATTGTGGTTCTGTATGTCTCTGTGCAAAATGCATGTTTGTTAGTTGTGCAGCATTTCTACAGCATACATCTTTGTAGGGATGTTGGTAGGTATTCTTTTAACGTAATTAACCTTGATATGCAGTGTTACGTTCTCCTAATTTGAAGAACAATGCCGCTAGTCGTCTGCTTCGGTGTATCTTTCTTGTGAGGCGAAAGGACCAATTGCTTATATGTAATTCTTATGTGTTTACTCGCTTAGTTAGTTGATCTCAAATTAAACACAGTACGTAAATACAAAATATATTTATTAAACAATTCCCTTATATATCTATATATATATAAATTCAAATACATAAATAGCATACTATATGGATTTCGTAATTCGGTTCCTTCTTTGTGGACGCATTCAAATGTATCGGGACATTCAATGTTTAACGCTAGGGCCACCACAAAACCCTACCGGAGCATGAGCGTCTGGTTGGGCGACAGCGGCAAATAGCCGATCACTACCGCAAAAGGATGCTATACAACTCACGGCTACCCAGACGCTCGCGTTATTTCGTGTACTTATTTGATACACCACCTCTACTATCTTGCTCCGAGCTGCTGTCCCCATGTCCCCCATAAGCGGAAAAAAATCAGAAACCAACGATAGTGCGGGTCTGAGCGCTGCGTGACTCACAAGCGAAAGAGAGAAGGCAGGCAGTCATGGTAGTTCGTACTTTCGACTTCCGACGAAGTTTCGATAACTTGCACGTAAGTGTACGTTACCGGCGGTAGCTGGCGGACATTCCTTACCTAGCGCTCGATCTAATACATGAATTAGCAGGAGCTTCATCAAACAGATATAATAAATGGCTATTAAAGATATTTTTAATTGACGAATTTTTTGCGAACTTTATAAGAAATTGCACGTATTTTTACATTGAATGCGCACACGTTAAAGTTTAAATGATGCTAAATATGGAATATATAAATTTATACAAGGCAAAACAAAGGAAACATTCAATTTATCATAAAATAGACACAAACAAAATATTACTTTCAAATAAATAAAAATGGTTACATTAATAAAATAAAATAAAACAAAAAATAAAATGTTAAGTCCTTAACACGCAGAATCTTTTATCCTCAGGTCTTTTATACGGCATTAAGGAAGTAATATGTAACAACTTCAAAGTCTTAGGGTATACCGGGTGACCCGATTGTATAAGTAACTTTCCTATCATTCAAGTTGGAGATTTGGTTAAATGAGCAACGTTTTGTAGTTTTATGCGCTGATCTAAAATCTGCTTGAAACCATCCAGAAATTATTAAAAAAAAAAAACTGAAAGTTGTCATTTTCTTATAAGAGATATGAAAAAGAGTTTCGTATGAAAGTTACTGTTTTCGATAAGGCCAATTTACAATTGATGATGAACAAAAATTCAAAATGGTCAATTTATAAGATACTCGTATCAACCTTCTTAAGTTAAATGGACACCATATTTGGCTTTTAGGTTACTGAACAGAATTTTTCTCTTTTCAACGATACAAGATAACATACGATTGAATAAATTTTGTGTGAATCTATGTAAGCCTCGCTTAAAATATAAAGACGATTAATCTTACTGGTACTACATATTTATTTAATCATAGCTTATCTTACATCATTGAAAAGTTCTAATCAGTAACCTAAATATCTATCTAACGAGATCTTAAAAGCCGATATTCTGAATTTTTATCAAAAACAGTGGTTTTCACGTGAAACTTTTTTCGTTCCTTTTATACATAGAAATACAAGAAAATTATAGTTTCCAGTTTTTTTTTAATAACTTCTGACGAGTTCGACATTTTTAACATTTTCAAACAGATTTTAGATCAACACATAAAACTACAAAAAAACAACCAAATCTCCATCTTCAATGATAAGAAAGTTACCCGTGAAATCCCATTCAGATACTTGTATAGCGTTTTAATTACGGCAATAATTGCTGCAGAAATTTCTGTTGGTGTGTATAGTGGGAATTGAGTACAAGATTTACTTGTATTTACTCAATAATTCATGTGACTTAATTATATAATGACGCCATTAAGTGATTAGTTAGCTAAGAAGTAGCTATACAAAAGCAACGTAGATAATGAAATAGCTGCCATTAATTCACTAATTTCTTAGATTGTTTGTAGATATATTACATCCATGTCTTAGTCTTATATAAAGTCTATTGTTTCATAATTTTTATATAACTTATTATATTGTTTACCCCGCCAATTTGTAACTAGAGACAAAATGAAATAGATAAACTGCCTCCTTACATTGCTGCCTTCCAGAGAACTTAATACGGGGGTTTTATTGCATTTTTGTGACACAGTTATTTCAAGATTAAGCACTAAAATTAAAATAAAGAAGCATTAAAAGCTCAGGCTAGCAAGTGATGCTATCCCATTTAATAAAAACATTATTGAAAGATATCGCTACTGTACACCGTATTTAGGTACTTTGTTCTATTTTGTAAACTACGATGATATTAAATGTGCTAAATTGAAGTCGTAAACATCAAAGAAAGTAATATTGTCGAGGACTGGTTCTTGTTGTGGCGCGAACTAAAACGAAACAAAAACTAACAGCCAACCCGAAGCAATGAAATGAGTGTACTAATAGAGAGAAGTAGCTTAATTGTGTTCCATAAATTTTGAATATATGACCAACCTGTGGCTTTTGTAACATATTAGTTTTGTTCTTTTATACGTATTATCACAATATTAAATAGTAGATTAGAGAAAGCGATTTAACCTTAAGCGGACGCATCTATGAACCCTAGTAATTGCAATTTAAAGAAAACAAATTCGAAAATACATTTCGGTAGTAAATGGAAACAAGTTTTAATGTCTAAAGATCCTCGTTACATAGAAAATGTCATAAGTAAGTTACTTTTTAGAGATTTTAGACGTTTTTAATTAATAAACGGTTTGTTCATATATCTGGTTTAAAATAGAAGGAACTTTATTTTACGTTCTACAAATATTATTATATGTATAAATGTATAAATCTAGAAAACTTACAGAATTTTAAAAATCGATCAAATTATTTTTTTGAATGAAATAGTGGTGCCGTCTTTTCTCAAAACTGCATAATACAATGATCCAACATGTTGGGCGTATATCCCAGCCTATGGTGCGTGGCTGTGATTGTGGGTGGTCAGTTGTCGTTAAAGCCATTCGCCGTGTATTCATCTTTGTTGGTGTGGACATATATTGGTAAATGTAGAATATACAGTAATGTCAAGGTAAGTATTCCTTCCTGCTTATAGTGAGCCCTACATGATTCAGAATACTGTAAATTAGGCAAGTATGCGGCCCTGAGTGAGTTGCTGCTTTCTTTAATCTTCTTAATGCATACCAGGCTAATGCGAGTTTGGTTGCTAGTTTGTCAACATGGGCTGTCCATTTTAATTTTGTGTCGATTTCTAGGCCCAGGAAATTAATGTTAGAGTCCACAATGATGTTTCTAGTGGTGAGTACGAGCTTTTGTGTTTTTTTGTCCATATTCATTTTTAATTTGTTTGCAACAAACCAAGTACTGGTGTCACCAGTGACTCGTTTTGTGGAATCCTCGAGGTCCTGTAGAGTAGCCGCCCGAACGATCAAGGACGTCACATTAACGTATAAACATGTTTGGGCGCCCTTAGCGCCTTATGCCAGACAGTGTATTTAATTATAAACATTCTTCAGTTATTTAGAAAAATAAATTTTCTTCTAATTTCATTATTTTAAGCTGACCAAAATCACATTGCATCTAATTATTAATTATAATTAATAGTAGTGAATCACATTTTACGACAATGTTCTAGACATGTTACAGGTACACCTCTGATACATCTTTCAAATAAGAAAATTGTACCTCCAAGGTTACATGACAATAGCTACATGACATTATCAGTATACGGAGTTAAACGCAGAATGAAGGATTTACATTATTCGAGATTGTAACATTTCAAAACGTCATGTATTCATACCACTTCTAACTTATAGTGTGATCACGTCATGCATAGATACACATATGCCTAGATATGTAGAAATGCTATTAATTCATACCATAAAATGATGGATAAATTTCGAGAACACATTACTAAAACGAGTGAACAGTTCCGAGAGAAAGACATTCCTCCACGTCCGAGCTGCATACAGACAGCATTTTATATAACTGAAAAGCAGCTGTCTTACACAAACTTTTATCACACATGTAAAAGTATACAAGAAAATAAGCAATTTGATACAAAAATTAGCGAAAAGACAAGAAAAACATCCTTCACCAAACTAAGAGTTTGTTTTTCGAGGTATGTTGCTAATAATATTCGTAATTCGTAAAGTCATATAACGTTTATATTGGTAATTCAGCTTTTTTGATACCGACGATAATTGCTTGCATCGGATTGGTATATTTCTATTATTTGTCCTCGGTAGTTGACTCGGAACAACTCCTAAGATACAAAATATGACTTGCTTTTTAGAGGATATGCGCATCCCTACTTTCGCAATCCGTCCATGTTTTCAGGATGCAATTTGGTGTCAGTAGCAGTATTATTTCGTCTATTGCTTTGGTAGTACATCTATCACTTTCCTGAAAATTCTTTTGTCCTATTACTTTTTGTCAGAATCTATTATTTTTGGCATTTATCTCATGATCATATCATTTGGTGGGGTCGCTACTAAAAATATTAAATAGCAGGGGTCGATTATCGATCCTTAGGTTACTTCGTACTTGATTTCAGTTGTATCAGATAGAGTATTGCCCCACAGTGTCATTTGGTTTTTTCCGCAGAGGTATGATTTCAGAAGCTGCAATGCAACTCCTTGGTTAAAAATTGGTTTTACGAACATTTTCTTGAAAAATTGGTGATTTTGTATGAATATATTGGCCATCTCAATCTGCAATCTGCTTGCCAGATTTAACATCCATGGATTTTTTTATGTGGCCATTTTAAATGAAAAGTATATGAAAGTATTCTGGATACAAATTTAAAGATATGGAAAGCAAAAATGCGAACTGTAATTTGTAAGATACAGCCTCGGTCATATGTCTTAAGCACCACTCTGGTATGTGTAAGGGTACCGTAGTTTAAATCAAACTGCTTGCACGTAGGTGTTCTAAACAACAGCATATTAATGGCACCATCATGCTTTAATTTAATGGGGCATTGAAAAAATAAGTTTTTGGCAGGTACCAGCAGTTGTAGCTTCCCGTACTTCTACAAGTCCCTTTTCTTAATACTTGTAATGACTCGCATTTATGTTGCGCGATGTTGTCGTTTATAATGATTCTCAAACAATTATTGGGTAACAGATCCGGGGACCAAGCAGGCCGTCCTAAGGGGTGTATCCTATTTTCGTGAAATCAACACGATGTGTCCTTGGAACGGTGGCAACATTGCGCTGTTGAAGTAGAAATCGGGGTCTTCGTTTTCAAATAGTTTTAATCTCGGCGTTTTCAAGATTTCATTTGTAGTGTTGGTGTCCATATAACCCTTGCTTAGAAGGCTGTAATTAACAATAAAAGAAGCCATGTACCGTCTTATTTTTTTTTCGCAAATATGGAAAAATGTTGATGTAGTTTTATGTAATTGTCAAGTGAAACGGGGCCATATAAGTTTTTGTCAATGTTCAATAGACCGCTGTGCATACTTTTTTGCCCATTGAAGAACACTTTTTCTTCGTCCTCTGTTTAGCCCTTTGTCAGTAAAGGCTACCGATGAGCTTACTTTGTTTCACGTCTTATACATTTCTTTTGTATTTTTGTTTGTTCTAAAGTAAAAATTATCATTATTATCAGAATTTTAATCTATATGCCTGAAAATTTGTTTGTTTCTAAGAATTTCCCGGATGCGCCTAAGGCATGTGACTAAGGTTTTAGCTTGTTTGAAAATTGCGGAATAAATTTAGGATTAAAGTAGAAAAATGTGTACAGGCTGGAGGAAATTAAGTTGAATAAATGTTATTCTGTCCATTTATTGTTATTGAATACAATCATGCAGTAAGAAATTAAATTATTTGTTTCCTGAATTTATACATAATTGAAATGATTAGTTTCTATATATTTCTATATTATCTCTATTCTATATTATCTGCTGGAAACCTTTTGCAAAGAATATTTTTCTATAAAAAGCAAAATAAAAATGTTTCTCTTTTTTTACATCAAAACCTGCCCCCAAACAAAAGAAGTCAAGAAAAAAAAACGTACATATTAAATGGAGACCGTATAAGAAAGATAATTTATATTTGTTGGAATTTCAGGTTCAACACATTATTTCAGCTTCGACGTTATTTTGCAGTATTTCACGGTCAAAGAGGAAGGTCACAGTGCTTAAGATGGAACCTTGAGGTACTCTAATTTGTTATGCCTGGTGAGATGTAAAAGCAACAGTAATTAATATAATTGATACGCTTATCGTTACATGAAAGGGGTTTCTTAAAAGCTTTAACGAATCACCAACATTATCTTATTTCTGATAAATTTTCTTTAATTGTATCCATGTTAATTAATAGACACTGTAATAATGGCGCTTTTAGATTATTGCATAAGGAGAAACATGAATTTATAATACTGGTCAACTTGATTTTGTCACATAGAATAAGACTTGCTATCTCCGATAGGGTCTATCGTACCAAATTTGACCGTATCCTAAAAAATTTTTCTTGTGAAATTTGGAAACAAACACCATATCAATAAATAAATTAAATATTTATAGCAATAACCATGCTTAATAATTTTCACATTTTCCTTTTGCTAGTAACTATATCCCAACATTTCATGCTTAATTCAATAGGGTAGGATCATATCAACTTAATGCTATCGGACTGTACGAACTACATTAAGGTTTCATCTCCCGATATATTATTATGCGATAGTTAATAATAACCAACACCAAAGCTCGACATCGGTCCGGGAGGAGTATCAATCAGCAGCGGAAACTTAATTGAAACTTGAAAGGAAGATTGATCGAAATATGATGAAAACTAATTATCGGGTAAGGTCATATTATAATATGTATAATGAAGTTTGTGAACCGGTGTTAGGCAGTCAATTTAGATAAGACGGAAATCATCTCGTCGCTGGCGATGCGAGACGGTATGGGTATATGTATCGGTGGCTTGGGCGTTAAATTGAAAGCGCCATCGTGCGCTTACGTAGTTAAATGAATTCGAATTTAATTCAATGTCAATCAAAATATGGCGCAGGTAAACTGAGATATTACTGATCCACATAGGATGCATTGTATTCCATAGCATTTCATATTATTGATGTATTGAGCTTATTTTCCTGTAGGAGAATTTAAATCAATTTTAACGTTCCAATGAAGTAGGTAGATGTTGACGGCCATTATTCAATGATATGGAATTCTCGTTGTTTCATTGTTAAACAAAAGCTGTCGTTTTTAGAAAAAAAAAAACAACAACAAAAACAAGCTGGGTTTTAGTACTAATGCTACAAGAATGGCAAAACCATGTTCTGTAATATTAGGAGTACAATTTAAAGCAGCCAACGTAGCTGTTGTTAGCCTCGTAGATAGTACGTTCAGCCAACCACTATGTCCACTTGTTCAACACCAAACCTCTGGCTCTTTTCTTAGTGTCTCCAAATTCTTTATAGCCTACGATTTAGGGGGCGAGGAGAAATATAAGTCGAGTAAGCGCGATTATAGTGGAACGGATAAATAACGCGTCCTCTGTCCATTGCTTTCTTATCCTAAATCTTCGAATTTTCCTACCACACTTTAAAAAATAAATTCAGACGTATCTCAGTCGTAATTTCGCAAATTAAATATTTCAGGTTAATAAGTTTTTCTTTAAAAAAAGTTGGTTCTTAAAGGTTGTCTGTAACAACTAAGGTCATAGAATAGCATAGAATCAGTCTCTCAGTTGCGTCCCTGCATGGCAAGCATGATATTATTTTTAGATTAACGAAGTTTATTTTAAAAGGGATAATCATCCAAATTAGCTGTGTTTAACAATCGCTATCTGACTCGAAAAATTCGTTTAGATAATACGCGTTTGGTTGTATCCATTTTCTAAGTGTTCAGGGGTGTATTGAAAAAATTGACTGGCAAGCAGATAACTATCAATCTATTGCTATCTATACAGATAGTCAAGCAGTAATAAGGGCGCTAGACTCCACACAGGCCAATTCGAAACTGGTGTGGAACTGCACGAATGCGCTTAATAGGCTGGGAAGCCGAACTAAGGTCACCCTTGCCTAGGCATCAGAACATGAAGGCCATCGAGGGAACGTAAAGGCAGACGAATTAGCCCGAGCAGACTAACTGCTAAAAATCGCCCAATGCACACGGTGCGAATGGCATATACGATAGCAAAAGCAACCACTAAACAATGGGAAGATAAGAATTCTCAAGATTGTTGGAAGATCATTCCATATTAGAGACAGGTCAAGCAATTTCTGATTGGACACAGGTCTATATTTACAGCGGACCTACTAAGCAGAGACAGGAAGTCCAGTGGGCCTGCTAACAAGACAGAGGAAACAGCATGTAGATTCTGCCACGTGGAAGAAGAGACTCCGTCCATATGCTCTATGACAGTATAGCACTGGCAGGAGTACGACTTTCAGAAATGGGCTCGGAATACCCAAAAGCCGAGACTCATACAGAGGCGGCACTCATAAGACTGCTAAGTCTAGCAAAGAAAGCAAAGCTAATGTAATTGACTTAGTGAGAGAGGAACCACAGTAGATCTGAAAAGGTTGCAGTGGGATAGGTTAAGAACCACCTCTAATCTAATCTAAGTGTTCAGCGTCTATATTCTTCCATTAATACAAAGTTATAGCAAAGTTTGGTTGTTGGAAAATACACAGGGTTCCGGTACGGAACATATAAATATAGAGTTTATATGTAGTGGAACGTCACAATTCTAGGTTAGTTTCTCTTTTGAAATGTTAACAGTCGTTAAACTTCACTAGTTATTATTTATTTGAATTTAAATTGCCGAAATAATGTGTAGAATTTACAAAATCTAATTAATTAATCCCAAAAAATCAAGTTCCTTTTCATTCTCATCTCAAAAAGGTGATAATTTAAAGAATTCAAATTGGAGTTCAAGAGCAGGCCAAAGTAATTATCTAGAAGTGGCTGAGTATTAAAAAGAAGCACGTAAACCTCGCGTTTATGAAGTGGAATTTCAATAAATAAGGTTAGTTCATCGATACAAATAAAAATCTAAATTGCCGAAAGAGTGGCAAACAACACAAAAGTATCGGCAACCTCTGCACAGCACAAGTTTAATTAATTAATCCGGGACGGCCGTTTCGAGGATACAAATGATCCGCATTCAACGGCCGTCCCAGATTGATTAATTAAACTTGCGTGGCGCGAAGGTTGCCGATACTACGCCACAGTCCTTGCTATCATTATTGCTGAGAGTCTCATTTTCATCAAATAATTTCCGAAAAGCACAAAATTTCGAAGTTTTCTCTCTTTTTCCTAGCGTAAAGCTGTCCTATATTATACACACACAAAAATAAATCCGATTTCATTGATGTTAATAACCCACAATTCCTACAACTATAATATAAGGAATATAGATATTCACTTGCCAATCGAGAGGTTAACACAGACCGCCAAGAGCACAATACATATGATTATTAAAGTATTGCAGTGGGATATTGGGATGAAATGCACTTGCACCTAATATTATCAATTTGCGTAATTATAATTTTATTAATTTTCGGTCGTTTAAAACAATAAATTTGGAAATAATCTCGTTTATGAAAGATAATTTGATGGAATAAAGGAATTAGCTTCAAAACTGGACGTTTAGGTTCCCTCTCTACGCTGGCGTATTACGTAACAAAACTTTCAAATTATAGAACTTGAATTAATATCAGTCTTGTAATAATAACCTTTCTAATTACTAACTTACGATACACGTCTGCCTTCAAAGGAAACTCGAACTACAAAGTTGATTGTCTTTGGCGTTTGCTGGCCTCTCTTTCGCTGATAGTACAATACAACCAATAAGGACATTTATGTCGGTACCTTTGATGTTTTATTGACAATTTTCAATTAGCTCACAAATGTGCAGTGAGGGTAAGGGTATCTTAATAATCATGCGAGTTTTATAATAGTGGAGATATGGAAACCGCGAAAATGTTATTGTTTCAAAAATTGAAAAAACAATGGTGGATTTTAAGCTTCCATACACTGAAATATAGATGTTAAAGATTGAAGAAAAAGTACCGACATCCTTGTATAGTTTTTGAATTCTTCTTAAAAGTTGCTGCAGTATAATAGGGGGTTGCCTTTTACACGTTTTTATTTTCCAATAACGACACCTTTAACACTAATATTTTCAGAGGTTTTAGTTCTCCTTATTATCAAATTATGAAGAGTGGCTACACTTTACACGATATTTACAATCTACACACTGTACATACAGTTTTCTAACGTAATCGAATGTTGTTTATAAAGCTTTACTTAAACTCAAAGATAAGCAGGACGCCGTATTATTCAGATGAACTAATCAATTCCACGCACAGAAGATGATAAGAGAATTGGGTAAATTTTCCTACTGGTTGTACTGTGGCATTAGCTTCAATCGCAGCTAACTGCGTTCCACATTTTATACAAACAATATTTTATATTCTTTCAATTTAACTTCCCTTCTTTAACAATACCATACTACAGCCTGTAATATGCTATTAGAGTTCGCGATCTAGCATGTAACTGACTGACATTAACGAATATCGGTAAGCCTAAAATATAGAAATTTTCCATTGTAAAGACAAAAATGTTTTATACGTGTTTGTAGAAAGAAGTAGTCTCTGAAAATTAATGTATTTTCAGAAGTAAGGATCTGAATAATGCAAAATAAGGACAACGTATATTATAGTTTCTCTGTCGGCTGCAGATATATTTCTTCAATGGGAGGTCGGTGACCGGGAGAGGAGAGCCAAAGGCTATATAAATCGCTACAGAAATCGAAAACGGAGTTAGAAAGGCTCAGTTCGGACAGCTGTTAACTCAAATCTCGAAATCAGCTGAATGTTATTACTCGTGGCGCAATGACAGCGATTTTGCATGTTTGCAGTATATAACCAAAAAATTATGCTAATAATAGCTTCCTCATCCTACTAATGGAATCATTCACGACAAAAATAATGTGAGGAAAGGAAATACACAGTAGTCCGCGGACATATTTCTGGTTATGCGGCGCCATCAGCGTGGTTCTGAGTATTTTTCTCCATCTAATACCACTATTTGCCTCACAGTTTATATAATTTACCTTTGAAATGGTGAGCCAGACACTTTTTGACGCGCCCTAATACCAAGAAATACATGCCTGCCGTTTAGAAATAGTAGTGTAAGGTGGAGAAAAACACGTTCGGAGCCACGCTGACGACGCCAGGTAGGCACATGTATGTGGAGTAGTGTGTATTTTTTCTCTTCGCATTCCTTTTGTGGTGAGTGATTCCATCCATTTTTTTAGTTATTGGCTCTAGAAATTTTCCGTGTGTTTCTAATATGTCATGATAAGACTGCGGGAATCACTTACGTGTACAGATTTCCAAAGTACGTCTGCGCAGCACTAAAAGAACTGTTCGAGAGATAGTTTGGGGAACAGTACCCGGCATTTGTCGCTGCTTTGTAAACGGCAGGTATGATTTCTTGGCACTAGAAGCGAAGCGAAGTTATATGAATTGAAAGGCAAATAGCGGTGTAAGGTGCAGAACACACATTCGGAGCCACGCTGATGATGCCGGGTAGGCAAAAACATATCCGTGCCATAGTGCGTTTTCCCCTCCTTACATTGCTTTTGCCGTGAATGATTCCATCAATACCACGAGGAAGTTATTATTTTTTGGTTATTGTTTCGGTATATTTTCTGATGTGATTCCAATATATGTATGTATACATTGAATTAACATTTAACTTATATTCAGATACATCAACATTCTTGTGGCTATAAACCAGACATGGAGGGCTCTCTGTAGCTTGAGGTCCATTTTATCAGTTTTACTCAAACATTATTTTACTGTAATATTTAAAAGTTCAATAATAGAAATTCTCTTTTGAATCTCCGAGCAAAGAGGCATTACTAACCGAGTTGTGTATGCCTTTTAAATTATGCAATGTCTAAATTAGCGTCGAAGTGTTATATCGCCCTGTATGTGCTTCTAATACTGTTTTATTAATTTGAAAATTGCACTTATATATGACTTATTATTAACTAAAAGCACAAAGGCCAACCCGAACTACTATTTCTTTCCTACAATATTTTCTACATTCTCCTACTGTGACGATGGCAAAGTGTACAACCTCACCAAGTTCATTTCTTTTGAAGAATACTTGAACCACTGAAATAACCGTACAGCATGCGCATGACCATTGCAACGCGACCGAAGTAATCCAATCAGTAAAATCGAAGTTGTAGCACTAAGTAAGTTATACATTTACGTCGAGAAAAATTTACAAAACGTATCAAAGAACGCGAATTGGCGAAGATAGACGGGGAACAAAAACTTTTCTCATTTCTCGTAATACCTTCACAAACGCCCGTCTACACGAAATACTGCAATTCGGACGGCAATTTCGTGGCGGTTGTTTGGAGATGTTTTAATTAAAAGAACTGTCTCCTGTTTTCTCCGTTTTCGCTTAATATTTCGTACGAAAAATCTACATGAAGTATCTTTATCCTTTCGTGTAGTAAAACCGTAGACTTGCAATTTAGCGTCGATCCAAGGATCTACCAAAGATTACAGTCGAGTTAACCAATGCATAATTTGATAGCACTTGTAGCAATTATCTAGCAATTAAACGTATATCGGGGATTTAATGTACTTAAGCGGAGACTCTAATCAATTTAAGGAATTAAGCAAGGAATTCGCTAGATGGTAGTAGAATAACAAAACTAGAGTCGACTTGTTTGCTACATTTAAATTTTAAAATAAAGTGCTTCTGTAATCAAGTTCTTGCGTTTAACAAGGGAAAAGTACTTGAAAGGAACCTCTTTTAGTTTTAACTTTGTAGAAAATAAATTGTGTTCAAGGAAAATTCTTTCAAGTAGCAAACTTTGTACTTTCTACTGTCAGTTTTAATAATGATAGTAAGCACTGCCGGGGTAATACGGCAAACAACTCAAAAGTATCGACACACTCCGCACCACACAAGTATAATTGATTAATCTGGGACAGCTACTTCGTGTTGTTTTGTTAATTAAATATAATCTGTAAAATTGAATTTATTCATACTTCAGAATCTACTGAAAGCGAGTACGCGTTTTCTTAATATAAGCTGTAATGTTATTCGGGGGTAATACTTTGTGTAATTTTGTATAAAGGAAATCATCAAGAAAAAGCCTTCTAAAACAATTTTTATTTAGATAAACTACGGAATTCTTTACTTTACTTCTTACTTTGTGCTGGGTGCTTCGAATCAATTTGTTCCTTTGTGGCAAACTGCTTAGACAGAATATACAGACTGTTTCTGAAACCTGACAATGCGCCCTATACCCTCTAAATTCTAATTCCCTCTAAAATTATTTATCCTTCCTAAGCTTTCAGGTTTCTGGGTTTTCTTGTTTTGTCCTCCTAATACGCGGTAATTTGACGTTACCTGCTGCATCTTCCTCCATTCCTTCGTCAAAATCCTCCAATAATTTGGCCTTTGCTTCTTCAACAAGCCTTTTAATTTTTTTTCTCAGTTCCTGATATTTTCGGTAAAGTTTCTCCTTCATTACCCACTATCAGGTAATACTAATCATTCAGTGCCTACAAATTTCGTCTAATTTGTTTCTTGGTTGCAAACGCTGTTCTCTAAAGAAACACACATTAAGTTAAGTGAGTTCTTAAAACAGCAAATCCTATTAACTAAGCAAATTAAAATTTAGAGACATATAGGATGCATAACAGATTTTGGTGGCAGCGCCGGGTGGCAGTGAGTTATTAAGGTTCTTATTTATTTTAACGTATCACAGGACGATAAACAAAGAAAAAAATATCTGTTTAAAGCGATTAAGCTACATGTGTATTGTATTATAATTGTTGGAATGAAATATATAATTCAAATATTCAGACGAAGCCTATACTTTTTAATATTATTTTCTTCTTGTGATTCGGTTGTTAACTAGTAACTTTGTTCTAAGATCCACAAGTTTTAAAACCGTACAATTACCCGAGATTGAAGCTAAGAAATCCAACAAATATTTCTACCAGCTTAGAAAATTCGACACAATGTAAACTTAACCCATTAGAGTCATTATACGCTGCGAACAACTTTTCTTTTTAAAAATAGTCCCGAGTCGAGAAAAGATTGTTTACGGAAAGTTTAGCGACGTTATTCGTTTGACTACTTTATCTTACTACAAAAGGACATTAATCCTTGAAGTATCGGGGGAAGGAAGTGTTGACAGGAATTCGACGTGGAAAAATTCTTGGAAGGAACTAAAGGAGTGTGTAGTGAAGTTTTCCAAGGAAAATAGTAGAAGTAGTCGTATAATAGGTCGAGGTTGAATCGCCATCGGCTGCCCATCCTTCCGTTCTAAAGAAGCTTACGGAGCCGACAAATTATATCTGTCAAAGCGGGCGCCCTCTTTTCGAGCTTCGAAAGAATTTTAATTTAAATTTTAGGTGACGATCTATCCTTCAATGTGCCGAAGAGTTCGAGGTGGCGACGACGTAGTTGATGGGGTCCCGGGATATGGGACAAAGGCGACTGCAACCGATAAAGTTATCTCCGATGTGTTGGTCTGTCGTCTGGGAATTTTCAAAAACTATTATGGGGTGATTTATCGGAGGAAAATAAGTTTAAGTTAGTAAAAAGTTTTTATTTAATCTGTCGGGGGAGTAGATGTAGTCAATTGTTATAGGATGTATATGAAAAGGCAAACTAAACAGTTGCTAATCTAATGACTTTTATATGAATAACACTTACTAAAAGATGTCCCAGTTTCACCTTATTAACACTTGCTTTATGTATTGCATTTCAAAATCAATTCTCAATCAAGGATTGCGATGATATAAGAGAAATGAGAGATTAGCTAGATGTTAGTTTCAAGGTCTAAAAGCCAAAGACAGCTGGAATTCGTGCTTTGCTTTTGTCAAAGGTTTTCTATATGAAATTGGATAGTCATTGGAAAGGGATCAACGAATAGAATGAAGCCTCAGCAAGAGCAACAGGAGAAATTTAAACTTTCGTCATTGTTCTCGTCAATAAATGAAACTACGCTAATAAGTCGAGTAGATCAGAAATTCTCGAGATCAGCTGAGATCAAGGAAATGAATTTTAATGCAGATTACCTTTTTGAGTCAAAATCGATAGTTGAGATAAGAAACATAACAACTAAATTCCAGTCTGTATTTTTCTCAATCTATTTATTACGAATACCTATTTGAGTAATTTTATCAATTTTTAATCATTAAATCTTGGGCCAGTTTTAAAAGCTTAAGAAGTAAATAGAAATAGCAATATCCAAACCCTCAATGAAATGAAATATAAATCTTATTAATGGTTTCATTACTCTTTAAATTTGAGTAATTTCTTGAAGCTATCAAACCATAATTCCTTCCAAACCAAAGCTTACAAATAGGTTTAAATAATGCTCCGAGTTTCTAATTGAAGCACGTGTCTGCTTGATTTCATGTGGAATCTCATCGACAATTTGGCCTTACCTGCTGAGTAATTTTCCAAACGCTGTTTAATTCCCCCAAAGAAATCCTTTGGACTATTAGATTATGGGTTGTGACTTAAATATTCCTTACGACTAGATAGTTTATTCTTAGGTCTAAATATCTTCCTTCAGAACATGTGTTGATTTCTAATATGTGTATTAGCTCTCTTTAGCTTAGTAAATTCACAGAAAGGGATTTTATTTACGCATGTGCTGACAGAACGGAACAGCTTGTTATTGCTTCGGCTACTGAGTTCATTTTGTTATTAGGGCAAAGCCAGAAGAGTCGGATCAGTAGGAGAGACGGACCATTCGGCAATATCGTTCAAAATATTGGTGGTACTGGTCACCAATGGTATCAGGAGATGCTTTAGAAAATTACTAATTTTCGTAAGGCAACTGTAAAACTAAAGTAATATTGAACATGAAACTAATCACATTCAGTGGTAGAAACAATTATTTCAGGTTGTATGAAGGTCGAGGTCACCAGGGTATTTTGGTATACTTCAAAGGCCACCTACTGCACCAAAATGGAAAGTTATTTCTACTGCTTCAATGTTTATCTAAACAGCTAGTATAGTTGTCCTATCTATGTCTGCCAAAGATCATACGAACTCTAATTCTTTTTTATCAAAATCAAAGCAAGAATAGGGTCTTGATGCATTTCTCTACTTCTAAGTCTAATGCTTTTAGAACCTTGACATGTATACAATTTGTTAATGTATAATTGCTGTCTCATCTCTGGGGGAAACAAATTTTGCTTGACATCTTAACACAGGTTACAGCTTTAATTATATTGAAAGTTGTCAAACATGCTCCAAGGTTTTTAAAATACATAATACAAAATATTCAAATAATGGGTCATTCGCCACTTAAATTTCCTTTTGCTTCCGCGTGTAAAGAATAAGCTAAGCTGGATAAACGTGTTTTGTCAATAATTTGTGCATTACAAGACAGTCCTAGTAGTAAGGTTTTGATATAGTTCTGTATCCAAGAGCTGAATAAATTCTGTTAGTATGATTTTACCAAAACCATTAAGAATCTATACATAGTAGAAATGTCTTTCGGGTGATGTCGCGTAGTTAATATTTTACTCAAACTGGGCCACAGTGTATACCCTAAGAAGACTCACACAGACCGGTACTTGCATGCAACATCTCACCACCATCCTCAACAGAAGAGATCCCTCATCAACACATTGTTAAGAAGAGCAAAGAAAATCAGCGACAAACATCACAGGAATAGTGAAATACAACACGTCAAAAATGCTTTGCAGAGGAATGGCTACAGTACAAAAGATATAAGGAAGCCACGAGAGCAGAAAAAAGACGAAGACCAACAACAACCACCAGGACACGCATACCTTCCGTACATAGCCGGAGTCACCGACAGGCTAAAAAAGACCCTAGGGGAAAAAAACATTACCACCCGATTCAACACGGTGACCAAAATCGACCAGCTACTCCCTCCTAACAAGGACGTGTTACCGAAGCTACGAGCAAAAGGCATATACGGACTGAAATGCCAATGTGGAAAAAGCTACATCGGTCAAACAGGACGGAGTATTCAGTGCAGAGTGAAAGAATACGAGAGAGATGCACGCCTTAGGCGTATTGAAAAATCTGCAGTAGCAGAACACCTGCACCAACAAGGAGACCATCGCATAAGCTACAGCGACGTTAAGGTATTAGCCAGGACCAGCCACTACTACCCGAGGATAATACGCGAATCCATAGAAATAATGAAGAACACCAAAACTTCAATCGCGAAGACGGATACAAGATCAGCAACACGTGGAAGTTAGTACTACGGAGTCGTCATACAACGAACGACGCGATTCAGCGGAACGGAACGGTTATGGATCAGCAAAGCGGAACGGTTATGGATCAGTAAGAAGAAGCTGACAGGATAGTCAGCGAAACGTCAAGTAAAATATTAACTACGCGACATCACCCGAAAGACATTTCTACTATGGATTACGGTCGTGAAAGCCTACACTCAACCTATATATATAGTTCATTTGGTTATTAAAACAAAGGCGGAAGAAAATCGGACCAGCAGGAGAGGTAGCATATTCGGCAATATATTTCAAAATAGTAGTCGTAGTTACCAGTGGTATGAAGAGGTGGATGGATCTAAGCTTTCGTTGATTTCTACGTTCCAGAAAATTTTGCAAATTCCGCAAGGCAATACGAATTAAGGCAATATTGAACATCAAACCAATTAAATCCAGAAGTAAAAACAATTATTTCAAGCAACATGGTGGTCAATGGGGCTACCCGGGAGTTTCGGTATACTCCATAGAAAAGGTAGTTGTTACTCCCATTGTCACTAGATGTTTACCTGAACAACTACTATGGGTGTTTAACATAATTAAAGCCGAATCATGGTCTTGACGCATATCTCTAGTTCTTTGAAGTCTAATTCATCTTGTCCATACAACGATTTATGTCTATTTATGTGTCGGACTTCACAGTAATGGTTGCCTAATTCGTATTGAATGAAAATATGTGTAAATGAATTTCGCAACGACAGAAAATTAATCTTCAACATGTTGGTAATAACTCTGCGGCTTTCCTCATAAATATTTAAGTAAGTAGACGGTGTAAGAAACGTTTCAAACTTGAAAGGAGGAATCCGTTGAAAAATCGAAAAGGAGTTTCTGATTACCGCGCGTTTAAATTCTATAAGCTCGCTGTATACGTCGAAACTCCGGCGGTACGGTGATTAAATGACAACATTATCAAACGTGCTTATCGCCTATTCATCTTCTCGCGTACCTTTAACGGGTAACATCTTCATTAGGTCCGCGGACAGCGCATTTACATAAACAAGCTTGAACTCGAAGAAGAGGTTTCAAAATGTCTCCATTAGCTCTCTTATTCTTATCCTGGCCGTATTTAATAATAAACTCACGTATCGCCGTCGCATGCATATGCATGTGGTACGTAGATGTCGCCGCGATCGAGTTTTTTGATAATGGTACTTATTGATTACAATAGTTACGTTAATGATATGTTTAAATGATGTAAGATAGTGGGGACGATTAAGTTAATAGTACGATAAATTCGGTATGCGTATTGGTTTTGTTAACCAACGGTGACATGTGTGGATTATTTTCGTACGAAAAATAAGGATACATACAAATAGAGTATGTAAATATTTACATATTTACGAGAGCTTCTTTAAGTAGATGTCCTCGATCGTTAAATTTAATCTTAAGTATTCAAATGTTGTTTACTACCGTTTTTTCATGGCAGATATTTTTTTTTATTTAAGCAATGAAGATGTTACAACGAACAACTTTTAAAAATCTTACAGGTCTCTATCATGCTGTGCTTTTCCTGAGATTTTTTTTTATCATACGCTTTCACACAATTCTCTTTTCGGTTGTGTTAAACGAAAACAATGTAATTAACAGTGAATTAAATTAAAAACCATACACACATACAAAATAATATTCATCATACAGAAAACCTAATTAAAAGATAATCGTCACGGTCGTAGTTTTGGGTATATCACTGTTTCGGCAGTTTAAAAAAATGTAAAATGCAAATAATAGGAAACGTTTTGCAGAAATTAAATTAATAAAATAAAAACTAACTTCATCCTCCTAGCCCTCTTGCGGAGCGGTGGTTAAAGGAAAAAGGGCAAAATGTACGTAAGTTGTTTTCCTCCGAGAACTAGAACGATGTTAAAATCTTTCACCCACACCCAAATATACCCGCTTAGGTATTAAAATTTACCAAAAAAATTTCCGCGTTGGGTTAGCTGCAATAGAAAAAGTCTTAATTTCAGATTCCATTACGGTGTAAAATATTTTTGTTCCAATGTAAAAAAATTGCGGAGAATAGCGAGAATAATCTTTGAACGTTTTTGTTTTCAAGAAGCTAGCGAATGCTGATATGGAGACTGATGGTTACCATCAAAAGAAACAGGGTGCCAGGTATTTTTAGAGAAAAAACAGCAAACCGTCCTCAAGGCTCAAGGCAAAAAGAGCTCTTTCAAAGCAAAAGTGTAATAATCAGTAGATCAGGATGGGCCTTACCATGTATCCAAAGCTAGTATCTGCAGGTTGGAAATCAGGTTAGTGGCGTTCAAGTGCTAAGGTTTGTCCTTCAGAGGATATAGGTTGTAGAACAGCACTCTCAATGGCTGAAGCTGCTAAGGGTCGGAATAGAAAGACAAAAGCTCGCGTAAAGTGAATTAATCCAGTCAATCAGGATAAAAATAGATACATAAGTTGCAATGTAAATAATGTAAATGCAAATATTTTGGATTAGCAAAGCAGCATGAGATTAATCAGCTAAACAGTATGTGCAGTAAAAATAAATTAAAAAAAAAAATTGATAATATTGCAAATTATCATGCATGCATCAGATATGACGCTGCAAAAGGAATAATTGGAGAACCAATTATATGACGGATGAGTTTATATATGCAGAAACATTTAATAGAAAGCAAATTTAATTTGGGCAACAAAAAATTCTATTTACGCAAGTAAGATCGAATATGCAAGTAATATAAAATGCACTGATAAGAATAAAGAAATGAACATAATACGGCAAGAATCCAAACAGTAAGAGGTGTAAATGCGTTGCTAAGAAGAAAATCCGTTGGATATTGTGAGAATAATTTCACCACTTGCCTGTTGTATTAATTATATTGGCACTGATCCCTTGATTAGCGGTCTCAATCCATTTCTTTCCATTTCGACATGCCTATTAATGCCGAATAGAAACTACAAACTATATTCCTATATTCTCGCCCACTATTAAATTCTTATCGCGCAGTTTCGTCCAGAAGAAAAGCCACCAAGTGTATAATGGTATTACAATGTTAACAGCTGAATGGTGTTATTTTAACTCTGGGTGAATTTCCAGCTAAGAGATAATGTTAACAGATTACTAACTAAGTACAAAACATTCAACATTGTAGATATAAAATCATATCCTTTAGATGTTAAAATCATTTTGACTCCTTAAGGATAAGCTAAAATGAAACTTTTCACCTATTGGGATACTGAAAAAAAAAACAACTACTTGCCAGTTAGTTACTTTTCATCACAACGGCGTTACTTCGACATAAAATAGGCGATAATTTAACTAAACTGCGGTGTATATTTACATTATTACGGAGAAATTAGCACCGTCTCGTTTTATTCTGCGCGGGAAACAGAAAATGCTTCTGGAGGACAGACTTAGCGAACAGGACGGGTGCTCTATCAGTTCGAATCCAACTCCTGATATTTGCCATTTTTTTTTTCAAATGCGACGGTCATCCAGCACCATTTTTTGAACTTTTTCGATGTTATCGGTGGTGGTTGCAGTTTTTGCCCCAACGTTCATCGACAACCGAGCTGATAAGTTTCCCAAAATTTCACTGCGATGATGGTGCGGAGTCCAGTAAAGAGCGACCATCTTTCAAATGCAGTGCAATTTTGGCTGGACGTTTGATCTTTTCCATTTTTACAGAAAGAATGTACAATTATTAAATTATCATGAAACCTAGAAAATTTACAGAAACAAACATGTTGTAATGAATTCAGATTTAAGACCACTAAATTGCAGCTTTTATTACCTTTTTAAATCGAGGACGACTCTGATAAACCTGCAATTCAGATTCATTGCTACTAAAATATATTTCTTTTCATGCATTGTCGAATTAATCTATGACTGGACTCATATGTGAAGGGGGAAACACAAACATCTACAAAGAATAGGTAAAAAAAATTCTACATCAAAGCATCTTCCATTCTTTACCTCAGCTTCACATACACGCTACATGCGTTAAATTTAAACCGTAAAAATTGCGCGACATTTATTAAAAGACGTAATGTATCACGTAGATACTCTAACACCCTCACAGATACGATACTACCGTACCTACCACGATCCAAAGCGAAAAACAGTACAAACGCTAACGTTCGCCATAAAGTAAAATTGATGTTTTAATATCTATTCCCCAAAAAAGTTTTATACACGGAGTACGCTCTGATTTATGCGCCATTTTTTGCATTTGTAATAATAAAATATTGTAATCATCTGGTGAGAGTGCGGCAAAACGGCCATGGCCCGGACGTCGAGAAAAGCTACCATAGAGGGTAGAGTGGAAATTTATGCATATACGAGAGAGGGGAGAATAATAATTCACTCGGATAAGAGCTCTCTTAACGTTGGCCCCGACAAAACTTTTTATTATTTATATATGAAATTTAAATTAAAATTCTTCGGTCTGCTTTGATATTATTCAAATGATCCCGAATTCGTTAACCAAGCATTCACACGGGGAAATATTACTGGTACAGTGACACACAGTAGACACGGTTGCCTTAAATCAAGTCTTTTATAAAGATTACTTTTTATATTTCGTAAACAATCACGTTCTTGCTCTTGGTCCTTATCCTTCAATGAGGTCCAATTGCTTTCATTTGTTCTTCATTTTAATTGGGCTCCGTTTTTTTTTTTTTAATTCCTGTTTTGTTTATAATACATATATTTTTTTCCCAGTGTGTTACAGGGTTTCAGATGGGTTTCACCTATTAGCAATATCAGTTCTGGTGGTTTGTAGGAATTCACGCAGTTCATCCTTTTTTTTTTCTCTTCTGTTGTGGCGTTGGTGCCGCAGAGAGTTAGAATCATTTTCCCTATAGTAATGGTTAGTTCCTCTTTGTCCTCGATTTTTTTGCAGCTTGCTTCTTCTTTCCAGTCCTCGTTCTTCTCTTCCCTCTTCTTTAACCAAGGGCTCTCTAGTAGTTAGAGCTTCAGCATTTCTTTGTGTAGGAATATTGGCTGGGTTGTTGGAGCTTTTAGGACATTTAATAAAAGTGGATAGGTGTTCACCTCCGCGGTTTGCACACACTAAAAGTGTGGTTGTTGGTTTCTAGCCCAGATGTGTTGAGTACTCCTGAAGTCTACGTGGCAGCTTTTCTGAATGCGACATTTGTGACATTGTATCACTCCGCTGCGCACTTTCATTCATATTCTTTTAGATCGTAGATTGACTCGTATTACTTTTTAATTTCAATTAGTATAAGTGGCGCCCTTCATTCTTACAATATTTTTGATCGGATGGTCTCTACTTTTTAAGCTGTCGGTAATTTCTGGGGTATGTCCCTGATTTTTGTCTTGTTGCATCCGTTCATTCGTTAGAAATAATGTCCAAAATATTATAGTTAAAAAATTATCTCCTTACTACCAGCTACTTTCTCAAGTAATTCAAATAAAAAACAAAGAAAAATGTAATCCTACAAAGGCCCGTATTTTACACTCCGCGTCTTCTTGACTTACTGAAATATTTTAGCAAAACTTCTCCGAACATTTCCAACTAATCGGTGCTGAAGTATCTGGAATATAGGCGGGCATTTTGTCAATTATGTAGGCTCGACGCGGCCAACCCCAACACGTTCGGCAGCTCAGCCCAATCCGGCCCGACACGCTTGTCAGCCTGGTATGACCGTCAAGCCCGTTCACTTATATAAATCCGTTTCGCGCGACAAGAAGATAGTGAAATCTATTGGATCCTACTTCAAGGAATTTATTCATCACGAAGATAAATTTAAATTTCAATAGCGATTTACATTTAGTATTTATTTATTTCGAGCAATCAACACGAATATAATAAAACGCCTCTTTATGGCAGCACTGTTTTGGTTTAATAAAATACTTTTACGGTTGGTAGTAGTGATCGTATTCTGTGTCGAGCATATTGATATCATATTAAGCAATAATAAAACAGAGAAAATAGAAAATCTGTGGATGTCCTAAATGTAAAATATTTGTCCTAGGCGAGCACAAGATTTATGTTAATTTTTTTTTTGGTTTGAAGTAATGAGCGTGCGTAAATTTATAACATTAAAGGTTAGGAAGAATAAGCTTAAATTTCAAGAAAAAATGGTTAAAGTTGATTAAATGGGTTTGTCAGACCATGAAGCTCATCGGGCTGAACAGGTTTGATAGGTCCTATGTGCTTGGTTGAATAATTCACTCTAAAAGAGCCTGGCCCGGACCGAATTTATATTACCTTCGCCTGGCTCGTTCGCAGCCGTAATCTGGAGAGCTGGTGTATACAACGGATTTTGTGCTAGCTTGATTCGTCATGAAGGCATTTAATGATTTGAAACCAGAGAAACAATCTCGTCCTTCCAATTTATCAAGGATTATTTATTTATTTACAAGATTACTCGTGAATGAGAACATTATTTATTAAATATCTAAATATGTGAAGGAAACTATTAAATCATACAAGCTTTCTGGTCTTCTCTATTCTGTAGTTTATAATTCTTTCCTGCAGGTACTGATGGATTAGTATTGGTATAACAGGAGTTCATCACTTGCAACAGCACTAATTGCAAACTAATTACTTCTAAAATGTTTAGTTATTAACTGGCATTCTTCTTATAATTTGGCTCCTCAGCATTTCAGGTCG
Organism: Oryctes borbonicus; assembly: GCA_902654985.2. Lineage (NCBI taxonomy): Eukaryota > Metazoa > Arthropoda > Insecta > Coleoptera > Scarabaeidae > Oryctes > Oryctes borbonicus. The sequence continues at coordinate 816,525 of LR736881.1, read as the reverse complement.
CGTGGTTCTCGAGTAATAAGTAGTCATGCATCAAGAAATAAAAGAATTGATTTCAACAAATAATGTGACGAGACATTTAAAATACACCAAATGATATTTTATTGCTGAGAGTGTGGCCCCCGAAAATAGAGTAAGAATTATAAATTAACTAATAGCAACGTCCTCAGTGATAATTTAGTGGAAACCACCTTCAAGAAAATCACAAAAGATCGTTAGGCCACCACGATTCTAAAACATCAAATCCGACTTAGCATTTCTTTTATGAGAAGTGACGGTCTAAGGAGACATATAACACTGATGCTCGTCAGAACCTCAGGAGCTTTTTGGTGTGTGTAAAATGTCCTTTGGACCTCCTGCAATAACCCCCAAGACGTTAAGAGTGAAGAGCAGTTAATTGTTTCCTAATATCGAAATAATGTTTCCCGTTTGAGCCCTGTGGGAATCGGGGACGTAGGAGGAGCAACGCCCAACGAATAATTCAAAATTCACAGCTAGCAGCATACCTTCTTACCACTGGGCCACTTAGCCGTTGAAAAATCTACTCGCTTGGATTATTATTATTTCGTATAGCGTAAAAGAACGGTTGTTAATGTTTCCAATTTCATTCAAAATGTTCTTTTCACTAATCCAGCAATTAGCCCCAAAACTAAAATCAAACGTTCCAGAAACCGTAGTAAAAGATCAGTCGTTGGCTAAACCGAGAAATTTGTCCAAATATTTTAACTTTTCCCTTTTCAATATGATAACCTTTGATCGCTACCGAACACGTTCCGGTGGCAACTGGGCTTTTACAGAAGCAATTTGTACATCTTTTTCCGTGACTAATACCAATTACTTCAAACTTCGATATGGTCTAATCCAAAGCCAGATTTATATCCTCCACTGTGGCCTTAAAACCCCAGACGGAAAAAGAAAAGAAATTACCGCGCCGACGACGTTCGTCTCCCGCAGCTTTTAATTCAAGATCGATGCGCGAAATTGCTCCATAAACTACGCGGCAATAACTTCTTCTTCGTCCACCTAAATTGTATAAAGTTATAAAGAGGAGCCTATAATTCGTTCTGCAGGGGTGGATCATCTGCGTCTTGCAGTACGAGGCGTATCCTTTTCCTTCGCTTGTTGTGGCAACTTCCAATAACAAAACGATGTTTCTGTTGTCTGGCGTGTGTATTGGGTTCTACCGGGGGAAGATAGGCGAAAGAAAGTAAGTGAAAAAGTTTGCGCGTTCACTTGGGTCCAGGCTCGAAACCTAATGCGAATACCCACGTCTATTGAGGACCGAGAGGACGAATTTAAAGGGTAAGTTATGTTTCTTATTAGCCTTATAAGATTATCTTGTTTTTCGCCCTTTGTTTCTTGTCGTGGTGCAATCAAGTAGTACAATGTTATACGTTTTCTTTTCAGACTAAATAATAGGACGGGAAAGAAGGGGATAATTTGACGTTCGAAAGCCAGATTTATGGAGCGCATTTTGAGCTTAATGATATTTGGATTGTTATAAATTAGTGTTTGTAAAAGTGGCAATAATTGTTCCAGTTAATACAGTGTGAAATTCCACTACAGTAAAGGTTAAAAGCAAATATGTTCAGCTGTGGTGGAGCTTGAAAATAAGGTAGTACTTTACGGTGTCTGCTTTAATAAAAAGTAACTAAATATAACTGATTATTCTGAATGCAATCGTGTTATACTTTTTAGTTCCAGAAACGTGTGTGAATAAAGTAAAAGCATGAAAATCTCTTTGGAACCGCTTACGTGAACCTGACCCACCGTAAATACAATGAGACGTTACAATGAAGTATAAAATTGAGAATAACTACAAATTTGTTCTAATTTCTGTAATTAACTTACAATAAATTTTGAAAAACTTCTTGTAGTTGTAAGCCCTCTCCCAAAGCCTCCGTTAAAATCTTTTAATCTTTTAATTAAACCTCTGATGACAGATCCTCTTCAATTCATTTTTGTGTCTTCTTGGATTCATCTTTTGCTTTTTTTTATTTTTCTAAGTGGCTTTAAACTTCTTTTAATAATACTTTAAATCCGAAAACGAGTGCTGATTACATTGTTTTGGATAGAACAAAATCTATTTGGGAATGCAATCAAAACTGAACTAAAGGAATCAATAAAACTCTCTTTTAAAAAATAAAAATTGCTCTAAGATATCGAGTTTAATTTAAAACAATGGTAGGAAGGATGGTAAGTGAGATCTTTCTTTATTACAATTTATTGCAGCATTTCGTTATAATTCATCTTTGATACACACGTCTTTTTCCTTAAATTTAGAAAATACAACGACGCTGTGCTTCTCTTAATATTTTACATTTTCCTAGAAATTTCCGAGATAACCAAGTTCTCTCGGGTTTTAGGAGAAGAGAAGTTTAAAGAATACAAACATTTTCGTCGCAAGAGCCACGCCCGCTATTTTCATGATGTAATAGTTCTCCTATATTGGAGAATAGAGGTCCTGGGAGGTATTCTGTAACGATCGACATATTGCTTTTCACAGTGTCGTATTGAGACGGCAAATTTTCAATTACTTTTCTAACACGACACTCTGAAAACCACCTTACAGAATAAGCCCCTGGGATTTGAACCTTATCTCAATTATTACGGGCGACATTAAGAGTATTGATCACTAGATTCTATGAAAATGGTGATGCGTATACTGTTTGTGTTTTTTAGAAGAAAAACATTAGTAAAAAGAAAATATTAAGAATCTAATTTTTAAATTTATATGCAGGCTATAGCTGAACGACAATGCGAATAACTCTTAACATATGTTAAATACTGACTAAATGTTGTTCTGACATAGGTATGCGGTAGAGATGCCGTGTTGCGTACAGAAAAAATAAATTAAAATCAACATTCTTAATAATACACTAGATAGTGCTAACAAAGCGTCCTGATTTTTAAAAGAAAGTAAGCTAGTAGTCCTTTGTAACATTTTATAACTGATCCTTCCTTTTGCGTTTAAATTTTCATCTAGTTATTGACTATCAGAAATACAGCAGCAATATTTTTGAAGAAGTCAAAAACTAAAGAAGATAATGTACTGAACGACAGAATTTTAAGATTGTTCCTGTAGGCTATAGACCATACTCAAACTTCTTCGGAAACATTGAAATATTATGGAGCTAAATACATGGTCCATCGTAATAAATCCGATCAAGAGTTTTTGAAACCAAAAAATATCACTTTGGAACGATCATCTAATTCTAACTTTATACCACATGCTACTAAAGAGAGTATTACAAGTACCATTATGTAGCGGTTCGAAACTTGATTACCAACAAATTCTTTATTTCTCTTTTTTTTTTCGTCAGTGGCGACAAAGATACAAGTCTTTTTTTAACCCTGTTTGGAATAGGAACGTATCATTTCAATATACGACACTAACTATCCTCCTTTGCTATAATAAAAACCTTGGAGCAGACAGTGTCTCGAGCTTCTGAAGTTCTGAAATTACGCCTGTTGTATAAATAGCAGGGACGCTAATGATAGCATAATAGACCTTATAGAGTAGGGTGATTGATTACTAGCGAACCAGGCACCTGTTTTGTTATTTTAAATAGGACACTCTGCATATTATTATGCTTTTCATTTCCCCTTCTAGAAGTAAACCATACATAACAGATTTATTTTAGGTATTTATTTTTTATTTTATCCCCAATTGCCTAAGTTTGCATAATCTATCTCCTTCAAAAATCCGTAATGCAAGTAAATAAAAAAAGTTCCAGCAAATTTTTGTGAGATTACTTGCCTCTACCTAGATATGATGTGGGTGAGCACCAAATCTACACCAAACTTTACCAAATTCAAACACCAGAAATGTAATTTTTTTAAACAGCACCATATATTTTTTTTGCATCCATCGAAAATTTATGTCCCTAACGTTTTTGTATAGCGGTGCATAGCCTATGAAAGTGAAGTGGTTTCAGGTGTTAATACTTAGTAGTTTGGTTACAATGACAACAGTAAACAAAATACACCGATTGATTTACAATTTAACATTTTTTTCCTGTGTAATCAAGAGTATGACCACGAAAAATTTCAGAAAAATAATCCTGCTTTCAGGAATATATCTAATATACCATCGTTGTGAATGACCCTGTGTATATGCAAATGATGTGTCGATTCTAAAGTGATCCACGTTGACTATTTAGATGAGAAGAAAAATGATGCATCGATGTTGTTGTAGACTTCCGCGGTCGATGTTTTCTTTTAAGGAATATGGGTTTCCTGGTTGAAACTGTGTCGTAATTGCATGAGAACGCCGACGTTTCGCTCTCAATTGTATGAAGCTTCTTCTGGACTGCTGCATGTTGCGCCGCTGCTGTACGAAGAAGAATCATTCTTCGTGCAGCAGCCCAGAAGAAGCTCCATACAATTGAGAGCGTAACGTCGGCATTCTCATGCAATTATGACGCGGTTTCAACTCGGAAACCGAAATTCTTTAAATGATCCATCGATGTTTATCAAAATTGCGAAATTTTTTAAAAATGTATGAAATATTAACGTTTATCTCCTTTTAGCCCCTTTAAACTTCCACTACTACTCCACCTCTGATATATGAAATTCTGGGATTTACCTTCCATCCTGTTTACAATTCGGTGCCTTCAACACATTATCGTAATTTTTTGATAAATTTACAAGAAATATGAATTATAAGGTGAATATTGCATTTTAGGTAAAGGCGAATAATCGATGTAGAAATTATAAGATGGAGAGGTTTGATGTTTGTTCCTCTTTCCTAGTATACCTATCCTAGAAACCGCAGAATATATCGATGAATTCTTAAAACGAAATAACATAAAAAAAGACATTTTTTAATCCGAAGTACATGAATATAAAAATAATGAATAATTCATTTTTAACAAAGCAGAAATAAATTCATATTAATTTAAATAAAATATGAAGTGTTTATAATAACTAAAAGAAACAACGTTGTCAATGGCGCGCTGTTTCTTGAAGACTGAACTGAATTTTTGTGATGAAAAGACAAGCTACAGTAAAAGTTCTTTCCGAATTACTCGATGTAGGCGGGATGATTATTAGTGCGTAATATAACTTTTCATTTATTTGAAAAAGAAGAGAAAATTTCTTAAGCTGAAAAGCAGGGCCTTTTAACCATTCCGTGCCAATGGATTTATTAGGATCCTCTTTTTTCTAGTTTCGGGTATTACACATCTTTCAGTTCTGTGGGAAATAGGAAAAAGTAGGCACTTGTAAATATTCTTTAGAATAGGAATAAACCAAGGCACTAATAAAGATGTTTTCTCACATAATCCGGTCGTACGGTTGATAATGAGAATCCACGAATTCCAAAAAACAATTGTTCCTCCCCATACTCTCCATTTTAATCAACATATCGCAGGTGAATCCTTTTAATATTAACAAAGTGTACATTGTCGAACATGTTTGCACGCGCAATATTTATGGTTGTGAATTGTAAATATTTCTACGCCATTAATTAAAACACGTAACGCCATACAAAATACACGAGCAAGGCAACGCTAATATTTAAATTATCAAGTTCCATTCCGAACGTGCTGTATTTGCCTCAATGAGTGGAATAAACAATTAAGCATCGGCCACCATCCGTAATTGAATCATTACGTCATATTTACTTCCATCCGACCATCAATTCAATCCATTTATCTAAACCCGAACGTCAATTAATCAGTCGTTAATAAATCGAAGAATTCGGTCTCCCCCGAGGCTTCGGTCAACATTCAAAATATTTATAATTAATGATCCGGTTGTCGTACCGACAATCTGGCGTAATTAATTCGTGAAATTTCGGTGTTGGGGGAATTGGAGTAGGAGGAGGGCCGGGCGAGCGGTGGAAGTCAACAAGTCAATTTAGGCGATGTTGTTTTCGATTGTCTTAAGGAATATAACCGCGGAGAAAATGGGAAGGATGTTTACAGGTCTCCCGACTGAAAAATTAATGTCGTAGAAAACTGCGGGCTTGAAATCTTGGTTTTGTTACTTTGGGGTTTTACCGTGGTGATATCTAGGCGGCTGTTGAAATTTCTTGGTTATTAAACATGGTCAGGATCTGATTGATGTTACTTTTGTGAATTTAAAGCTTTATTTTCGAAAGGAAGTTCCACGCTTTCTGGATTATAAGATATAATTATTAAATTATATTAAATCTTGGATACAGCAATTTCTGTTTCAATTGTTAACATGGCAAAAAAAGCAACTTTTTTACAAGATACAATTTCGAGGAATCATAATTAAATTTAACACTAGATTAAACAAGTTGAAATAGGGTAAAGTAGGGAGAGGTGGGACAGTGGGTGAGATGGATTTTAATTGTTTCAAAAATAAAGCAATAGCACAGATATTATATTCGATTGAAAACGTTACCGCAAAATGGAGCATTGCTCCGTTGCCATCATTAGGCACTCCGAATGAAAAAACAAAAATCAACAAAAATGTAGCTTTGTTACTTCTTACTGGGGGTGATTGGTTAAGATCGTTTTTAGCAAGAAAACAAGGTTCTGTCATGCCCAAACCTCTTCCGAGCAGTGTGTCAGTTAACATTGTTTGTTTCTGAGACTAAGGATTGGTCTCTCGCTATTACTCTTTTTAGGTCGAGCTCCTTTATTTACTTTAAATGCATTGTGGGTTTTTGGTCTCTCTGCGAAGAAGGATATTCTGCCCTAACCGTTCTAGGTCTGTTGGTGTATTAAAGATTTGTAGGGGTTATTGAAGACAAAAGAAGATGAGACTTATTTACCCCAATCTGTTGCAAGGGTTCTCCCAGAGCTTTTGGTGCATTTCACAATGACTTGCGACTTCATCCTTATTCCAATGCCACTTTTTCAAGCTCCATTGCTACTATGGAGCAAGTTTCTTTTAGTTTTTGGTGGAAAGTGGTTTAGAAATTGTGAAACCCCATGCAATATACCATAAAATATTGAAATAAGGAAAATGAAACAAAAAAAGGAACTTCTTGAGCCGTACTTGTGATTAAATAAAATTCAAAATACTTTTGAAAGAATGTAAAAATAACCTTCTTAAACAAAATAATTCATATCAGACTTTCCAGTACCGAATAAAACTCGAAATAATATTTGGTAATAACCAAAATTGAAGAAATAATTAAATTAAAATACTTCTAAAATAAAAATGAAAGCTCTTAATTTAGAATGAAGTTAAAACTAAAAATTTTTTCGTATTTTGTGAATTGCATGCTCTATACCTCTCAATGACTGATGATCCTCGATCGAACGCTTGCATGTTTGTAATATCTCAGTAGCGAATGCAATTTTAATTTCCGTCCCTACCATCATTTCCCTTTAAAAACGTTACCGCAACAGACACTTTACCTTTATATGCTACAGCCCAGCAGCGTATCGTTTCCGCTGATGTTTAATTAGTGACGGCAGGATGTTTAATAAAGATAGCGAAAACATATGTCATACGTTTGGATAGAAGTAAAAAACTGCTCTTTGCTCCTTACAAATTTATTTAAAATGTATTCTAGGACCAGTCTCGGCTTATATACGCTATCATCAGCCGCATTGTACAATGTATCAAAAGGAGGCATACGATACGTACAGTCAAATTTAAATTTCACTATAACATTTAACCTTTAACAATACGATCCCATTTCGTTTTATAATGATGCATGTTTGCCGTAGAATCTAGTTGATGATGGCGTGAGATAATGAAGCTAGTACATTTTAAATACAGGAGTAAAAAAAGAGTAAAAAATAGGAGTTTTGGATGTTTATTTTAATTTTGTATTTATATTGAGGTAACTTTTGAGTGTAAATGCGAAGGAATTTTAATTTTTTTTTCCAGACCATACGGTAAGTTATAACCTGACGAACTCTTTTAATGTGCAAACTTTAACGTTTTACCTTCCATCACTGATAGTATGCTGCATTCAGACACGGAAAAGATACCGTCAGTGGGTCTGCGTTTGACTACTACAAGCAATTGCGTAATTATACAACTGCGACCATTAGGCAGGTGAAGAAAGCTCACTCACAGTTTCGTTTTGAGCGTGACTTAAATATTTATTAAAAATGAAAAGCGTGTATTTCGGAATATCTCTGTCATCCGGACGACCCATCCATTGATTTAATAAGTTTTTGTAGTAGTAATTTGTTTTTTCCGTCTAGCGTTCCTTTGAGTTACGTACAACTACAGAGGTCAACAAGAAGGTCGTCACAAGGTTTTGACCGAAATAGCAAGATGATGTTCTTACTTACTGCCCTATGTTACGTAATAATTAACTTTTTTATAGTCAACTGCGTCTTCTCTATATGCTGGAAAAGCTCCATTGTAATACTTATTCGATTTTAAGAAAATCCACAAACTTATAGTGATCTGGAGCCCATTAGCATCCTGTGTGTATTGTCAGAAATATTAGTAAATGTGTCGTTACTCAACTCACAAAACCTTTTGGCAAACGTACTTCTGTCGTGCATCGGCCTTTAATGAACATTTCCTGAAAATTGGCTTACTGCAATCTGTCGACCTTTACGTTCAACCGACGCTGCGCCAACTGAATTGATTCAACATGGACTTGCTTATGTCACTCAACTGTTTACTGCCAAGCGTTATGATTACCATTTTCCGACTGTCGATCAACGTTTAACGGACGACGCTGTACCAACTGAAGGCCATCATCACCCAACCAACTGCGCTGCTAAGGTATTTGTATTAAGTTTACATCTTGTGATGAACATTGTTTGCTCGAAACATATTTTGAAGTAATTAGATATGGAGTGCGACGAAGCAGGTGAATATAAACACATTCTCGGCCTTTTCCTTATTCGTTTACCAAAATTTTGGGATGTATTTGTATCCTTTCGAATACTTTCCGATAATTGCTTCTTCAGCAGTATAAATATTCTAAATTTTGCAAAAGTTACTCGTGAAATCGCTTGATGGTACATAACAGTGTAGATCCTTTAAGGATACCTATTAACCGAAAAATTAGATTGTTTAAGTACCTGCTTCTCTGCTTGAATTTTTCAACCATTACTCCAGAACCACCGAATATCAAAATAATCAGTAAGAGCAAATGGTTTAGTCTAATTTAATAGCAAAATTTAACAAATGTTTTTTCTCTTACTTGCTATTTAAAATGCAACAAGGTAAAAATCCATTTTTAAATTTTCTTTCATCTTCCCCACAATCATCCTTAATTATCCTTTATATAATACAATACAGTCCTTGACAAAAGTTAATTAGTGACCTCAACCCTCCAATACATGCACAACGACTATCGATCACGCACCTTCAGTTACCACTACACCAAACGACGGTGTAGTTCGTTAGGCATTACGTAGATAAAGGGAGCCGCTTGCGTTGTCGATCCGGTTTATCTATTTCGTGTGTCGCGTTGACGGGATCCCTAGTCGGCTACGCAAATCTGGTAGTCGTGTTAAGCGTCACTAACTAGGACGCGCACCGCACTAAACCAGTATAGACTAGCTATATTTAGCTAGGCTGCGGTGATCTAATAAGGACACCATTATTGACTATTGTAGGATTACGCGTTCGTAAGCTTACCATGCGTGTACAAGAGAATTATGTTGGAATAGGCTCCGTGATAACCACAAAGCAAGTATCTAATGAGTCATGGTACATGTGCAAATGTATTTGTGTCTGGAAGGAAACGAAATTATTTTGTAGAACTTAGTCGTCGGGTCAGGAAAGGTTTTATGAAGCAGAAGTACGGAAAGAAGTTGTCCATATATTTTGGATTAATCCTTTCAGTTGTTCGCTTTCAAATTCTGATCCTTTTTTTATCTTGAAAAACCAATGATTAGGCGGATACAAGGGAAACTTTTATTTTAGGCAGCAATTTAAACATGGTCATACTAGCTTGCTTTACGATGAACGTTCTGGACGACCAAAAAACTGCAACATCCAAAGAATTTATAAATGGGGTTAGACGACCGTCAAATAGAGACATAGCAGAGACTGTAGGCATTTCGAAAAAACATGTTTATCATGTACTGGCTGAAGATTTAGGCATGAAAGAATTAACTACGCGTTGGGTGTACCGCTTGCTCGGTTAGGATCAAAAACGGATTTGAATGAACATTTCGAAAACCCTGCGCAAGCAGTTTAGTAGAAATAAATCGGATTTTTCGCGTGGATTAATAACTGTGGAAATGAAATTTGAATATACCAATACACTTCTGAAGCCAAGACACAGAAAGGGTGAATCAGTTTCGAAAAGAGGAAAACTGTTCCATCGACTGAAAGTCTTGATGATGTTTTTTGGGACAGTCATCAAATTGTGTTAATCGACTATCTTGAAAATAGAAAAACGATAACGAGGGCATACTATACATCATCACTTGAGAAGCTGAAGGCAAAAATTACCGAAAGACATCCGCGTTTGAAGAAAGAGAAAATGTTATTCCACAAAGACGATGCATTAAAGAGATGGGAGCATCGCTGAGAAAAGCGTATACGTTGAAAAATAAAACTGAATAAAAAAAAATTATCTGTGTTAGGTTGGAAACTTTTTAGAGTATCTTCGATATGACGAATAGATCTCAATCTGAGGGTAGTTAGAAAATGCTAGTCAAGCCAAAAATGTAGAGAAGTAACCGAAAATTGAGAATATTGGAGTATCCAAACATGAACCTGATGATCCAGAAACTCTTTGGGATATCAGCAACCGTATTTACGATGTGATTTTAGGGTAACGTAACTATGTTAAAAATTAATACAGAAGAGCCTCAGTTTCAACTGGGAACAAAACAGTTTTTTTGGGGAAATTTGAATAAAACGTATTTTAAATTAATAACTCATACTTTATTTACAAAGGGGATCTAAAATATTGTAACTTTAGAGGATACATAGCCATTTTCGTAAGTAAAGAAATATTTTGAACACCATGTTTGGTGCAAGAATTAGCTGGCTAGCATAGAATGTTTTAAGTCAAGATTATATTCAAAAAGCTTGCACTTAGTTACTGAAAATTTTACTTTACTAGCATAAATTGGGTTAAAAATGGCTTGGCCAATGTATTAACAAAATCGATAAATAAATAAAATAAAAAAATAAATAAATTCGATTACTATAAACTTGGCAATATTATTTCTATATGATGGTGATTCAACTACGTACTTATACTTTAGCATATGAGGATTGTGATCTTTCCCCCTGTAACCACTAGTGACCCAGGAAAGCCTTAATGCAGACAGTACTTCGCTAGGACCATTTTTCAATATTTTTTGGTTAAGAATACCTAGTGTCTTTTAATGTTTGGGGGGAAAACGTTCTGTTTATAGTCAAAGCAAAGTATTTCAATACATTCCCCTTTGTTAACTTTCTCTAAAAAATTTCCTAATTAATCAGAAGTTGTGGTAATGTCCAAGCGAGGACGACAAAAGAATACTCATTTTTCCTGTACTACACCAATAAGGACATCAGCAAAATCTATTTCTAAACAATTTGAAAATAACTCCAATGGTAGTACTAGTTCAAATAAAATCAAACCCGCTACTCATCAGGTGATTGAATTTCAAATTACTTCTTAAATGCAGATTTATTTAAAACCAATTTGTCATCGCCTAAGAAAAGCACAAACAAAATTTGCATTTACGGATCGGATTGTAGCGCTTACGCAAAGTAACACTAGATAGAATTTCCAGGGTCGATAATGATTTAACCAAACGCTAGCAGAGGTTGTATCGATCTGGTTAGTGGTAGACAGCGGGTATAGAAGGAACACGCGCGTGTCTAATCCTGAAGCCTATCCCCTATCCTTCCCGAAAACGCGCTATTCGCGCCTTAATGAAAAAGTAAACCGCTTCGTTCGGAGACGATCGCAAATCTTCCATTTTAAATTACCTAATCTCTCTTTGCAAAAAGATAAGAGGCGAGAAAAACTACTTACTTATAGGCGTCTCTTTTTCTATTTACCTGACGTAGGTGTGAGTACGTTCCTCAGCTTTTACGACTGACGGGGAGCCGTGTAGAGTTAATTAGATCCCCTTATAAGAATCTGTTCTACGAACGTTCTACGTTTTATTGCACTTCTCAGTTTCAATTTGTTACACATACCGCGTCGTCTGTGTGACTC
>LR736881.1:606176-779455 GCA_902654985.2 Oryctes borbonicus | reverse complement strand
AAATAATTATGATTTCGTTCGTATTAGACGAGGGGAGCTCCAGCAGTTAATGGATAAGCGTGCAAGACGTCGGTTTGCACGTGGCGTGCTAGGGAACGGAATAAATTGGGCGAAACGAGGGATGGTATATAGATGAGATTTTGATTAGATTTTTGGGATGAGAAGGAGGTGCTCGAAATATAGTCAGCAATCATAGTATCGTCTTCCTGTAAATAAATTAGATGTTACTTTCCGTCAATTAATTCTTTAATGACGAACGTAACGTCCAAATGTATAAAGAAAAATTGCCGACTAGCGTTAACGTCAACTGCCGCTATGAAAAAGGAACTTGTTTAATCAAATTACCATGGAAGGAAGTGACACAAGAGATATGTGATCGGAGTTAAAACATTGTGCACGCAACGCCGAGGCACAGCCAAAGGCAAAGTAGCGTGGAAAGAACCAAACAAGATCTGGAAAACATCCTTACCCCTTAGATGCAAATACTACAAACACATGGCGTAAAGGTCTGCAGTTTGTTCAGTTTATGAAGAATTGTGTTTATCATTCTGGCATCGGGAGAAACGCGTATAGGGCAATGTTTGGCGTGGATCCAAAAGTTGGTTTAAGTTCTTTGCTAAATAAAATGACGGGTTCGAAGAAAACCTCGAAAATGGAAATAAAGCTATTGGAAAAAGAAGAGAAGGAAACGGAAAGCAAAGATGTGTGATTTCATTTTGCACTGACTGCTGAAAACCGGTTAGAAATTCACAATGTATGCATATTGTGCCACTGAAACACGTCGACAAACAATGAACGCAATTACGCTCAAGAAGGTTCTCAACAAGCGAAGAAGATAAAAATTACTTCCGACAAAAAGGTCCAGTAGTTCTTATAAATTCCTCATGTAGACCGTAGAAAAGGAGATTCGAGATTTATACTTTGCTATTGTACTAAATGTTGCTGATGTGTTCCAATATAAACTTTTTAGGAACTCATAAATTTATTAATGTTAATACAAAGTAGAAACCTTAAAACTATATGTGAAACGGTGTTAAATGGCACGATCTTGAGGCCCAACCAATGTCATCATTTCGGGAAATTACACAACCAGGAAATTTTTTGTGCAATAAATTTATCAGTGTGGGATATGGCACCATCTTGTTGGAAGAAAAGGCCTCTTGAGAAGAGGCCATGAAAGTCAACACCATTCTCGAAAAAATAAAGACCAAGCATGCACTGGGACGAAAATCCACACCACACGGTTATAAGATCAGGATACAGTGGTTCCTCCACAATTTCTCGATGATTTTCACGTCCTCAAAACGACGAGTTTTGTTTATTAACGTAATCACCAATGTGAAAATGGGCTTCCTCGCTAAATGTGATTCGTTTGCAAAATTCGTTAGTAGCTGCAGTCTGTTCTAAGAGTTCTTTGAGGGTGTTCTAGATGATGTATGTTAAGTAAAGTAAGTTGATTATAAACGCTTTTTTTTTATTTTACTTAGCGTCCCGCCCATTTACTTTATACTTTTTTTACAATTAAATCGGATAATTTTTAAATAACTGGTTACAGAACGGGAATACTTATACCTTCTGTTACTTCAAAAAGTCATTGGATGCAGCAACCTTTAAAGTAATGGTGAATCAGGAACTATGGCGAAACCAGTTTCCAAATAGCTTTTGAAAGTCGCTACATATGGACTATGAAAAAGAAAACGTGGCTATATTAACAGTCGTGACATGAAGGAAGAGGAGCATTAGAAGGAGCTCGTTAGTGGCATGAAGTAAACAGAAGCAAAAAACAATTTAATTACAAACTGAAAAAAGCAATCTAAAAATAACCTGTACGGAAATCACGTTACTAGACTCGATTAAAGTAAACATAAAAGAACAAACGTGCACTAGGAACGGAAAACACGAACGAAAAACAACTGATATTCTATTCCCTTTTTAACCTACGTCCACCCTAATGACATTTCGCTACTATCTCGCACGGCTTTGTACGAGTATTCAACTACGGGCAATTGAATCGATTCGTGTGACACTTTCGCCTGACGGAAGCCTTCGTCAAGGGAGGGATATTATTAAACGAAATTGTTGTTTACGTGGCAGCATCGTTTCCTCGCTTAAGTATTGTACGTGCATACACTCCAGCACGCATACAAATACAGAGGAACATCTGTAGAAGAAACTTAATTGCTCCAAATTGACTACCGCCAGCTTTCAGCCGCACGGCCCTCCGATGCGTCTACTTGAAAACAAACAACCCTTTGTGCCGCTTTCGGAGACCTCGCCGAACAAATTTCATGGGAGAGTAAGCAAATTCACAAGTCAATATGGGGGTAGGCGAGTTGCGAAGTAATTCCGCAACGATAAGTAAACGATTTGCTAGTCAAACAACGTGATTTCGTCGAGATCCTCGACAAATAGTTTAATTGCTACATTTCTGGTAATAGGAGCCGTCGTTCAATTTTAGGGGCGTAGTTATTGTAATCTAACACGTCTATTGCTCGCATTTTGTCGTGTTCGTTTCAAAGTCAAGCTCCTTTTTTAGCGCTTCATAACACTTTCGATCGAATCTTTTTGCTACTAGGTTTATTGTAGAAACATTTACAATTTGTAAAACATCAGGGTTTGCTCAATTTTCTAATGTGGCTATCTAGAATAAGCTTCTTTGATTCTCAAGCTGCTTTGTTTGCCATTAAGAATTTTAAATATTTTGCTAGCAAACATGTGATATCTTAATACTATCTCGTCAACATACCGTTTGCAGGAAAAATCAATAACTTGTTGTAGAAAAACGATAAGAACCGAATCACATCACTAGTTTTCTTGAACACGAAAACGAGATCAATGAACAATTGCCGATATTAGACCATCCAAAACTTACGAGAATTACATCCGTGAACCGCGCATAGTAAATGTAAATAACCAAATAAATAAATATGGCTAAAATTAACAAAATTGCCCTTGGGTGCAACTCTTGGAACGCGCACCAATAATTAACTTAAATAATTATATAACGCATTAATGACCATCTCACCGACATCAATTGAATCGGAAAGAGCTTTTTCTGCAGCTGGTCTTTTCATCACAAAAATTCGTTTTTTTTTTAAGTGACAACGCTGTTGACAACTTCATGTTTGTATTTCTAATTATATTTTATTTAAATTAATATGAATTTATTTTTATTTTATTAAAAATTAATTATTTTGTATTTAAGTTTTTCGCATTAAATTGATTTTTCTTAATTCATAGTTAATTTTTTGTATTTTTTTTAACTGAAGAAAATACTTTACCCACAATAACTAAACGCTAAACGTGCACTAAGCGAATTAATTCGTACTTGTTAACGGCCTACGGGAAATCCCGGAATCCCGGTAATAGAACTCTTTTCTTCCTAAAATCTCGCAATTCAAATTTTCATTTAAACATCACCTCTAACTCCTACCGAGAATTATGTCGATTATTAAAAATTACACCTCCGAAAATTAAAAATGATTAATTTTCGGAGGTGCGTTTCCTCCCCTTAGAGTGAATTTCCGCAAATAAGAAAAAGGCAAAGAATTCTTCTTAGAAAGATGTTTCCCCAACGTATTACTTCTCATTTTGATGATTTGGCCTTTGCTTCTAGGTTGCCCCATTTATCGTTCTTTGACTATTTTCAAGGCTAGAACCTTGTCGAAGATTTCCATGCTAGAGAATGTTCTGTAGTAATTGTACCGCAAGGTGCCAGTATCTGTAAACAACTCTTCTGGTCTCAGTTTGCAGAAATATATGAAGCGGACCCAATCAATCCGGGTGTGTTACTTAGCGCATCAACGGTGGTAGATATTAGTAAATGTCTTTGCTATTTTTTTTTATGAATAAATTAAGATTTGGGGTCCAGTTCTGTATTAAAAAACTAAGTGTATTTAAGAATGTTTCTCCAGGCCAAAATTAAATGTAACAGTACCCAATTGTATTTAGAATTAAACATAACAGTCGCCTAAGTTTTTTTATACAGAATTTTGTGAGCATCGGTTCTCTTCTTCATTACAACTTTTTATAACTTCATCCCAAATACTATCTTTAAAAATCCGTCCTCTGAACAAAAAGTTACCCATCCTGGCTGTAAAAATTCCGGAGAAGTTCTTTCTAAAACATGAATTCCCTTGGTTTCTGGCATAAATTTTTCTAACACTCTTGGATAAATCAGCAATATGTAATATTACTGACTATTATTAATTCACGGCAAAACGTTTTCTTTTCCTTGAAAATGCATCTTTCCTAAGTTTTCCAAGTCAATTTCACGCAGTTCAACCGTTTATTTATTTCCCTTCACTCTAAATAAAATCACTAAAACCCAAACTAAACTAAATGGAACGAATTCTATCCGTTTCCAACCGGAAGCTTTCCAAATACAATAAAGTAGAAACACTACGGTTTACGGTTAATTTCAGACGATTTTCAATTACGCCGGCTCCAAATCAATCGCGTTGCATTGCTCAGTCGATGCTTCAGACGCGAACGAAAGCGCAATGCAATAAATTTTCTGGGATTGTACAGATGTCGCTTATTGGGAAGTCTATATAAGAGAGTTATTATTGTTTCTACGGTGGAAACAAGTAAGAAGTGGAATGTTTCATTAAAATGTTTATAAATAAAGTAGAAAAAAATGTTTTAGCAAAAAAAAAAACTATTTGGTTTGTTTACAAATGGTATGATTAAGTTTGTCGATATCTGTTTTGGACATGAAGAAAAACTTTGCAGTCGTAGGAATTTAATTTAATTACTACGCAATAAATTTAGCTTAATTATAGCTTGGTACTCTAATGCTAAAGGCACTACTGATTATGGTGAGGTTTATTATTATTATTACTGATTATGGAGGTTCTCTGGTTGGTCTGCTACAGTCACTATTAACTACGCTTTACCCTTCCTGGGAATCAGGCGATAATAATAAAGGCAAGGAACATTTTACCCACACAATCTGTACGCTAAAAGCCCCAGCGGTTAAGACAAGCTTAATAGCTTTTGTACCTAGTAGGACTATTTTGTTGTGCTTTCTATGTCTGGGAAAGCTACACCTCAACCTGAGTAACAGATTTAATTCATTGTTCATGCCACAGTGATTCCAAATGAAGTACCAGATTGCGTTCGAAATTGTCTTGTAGTGCGTCCGACTGATCTACTTCTGCAAATCTTACAAGGCGATCATTTTTCAATTTTTGAACATTAATAATTCTGCATCCCTAGATACTTAAATGACCTATCTGATGGATTTGAAGAGATTGCTCGTCAATCTTGTCAGGTCCGTCACAAAGCCCTGTGACATTAACGAACTTTATCAAGCAATTAATCACGGTATGGCCTAAATTTTAAAAATTTAAAGTAACTTTGTAATGCGGCTAGATAAGGGCTTCTGCTTTTGAAAACGCTCCTAATGTGCGTTTTTGCTGATTTTAATGCACTTGCAATTTCAAAAATATGACATATATATAGTGTTAACGAATCTATTTGGAATAATGTTGTTAAGATATTTAGAAAACACAAGGCGTGTATTAAGCATAAGTGCTTGCTGTTCCTATGTAGCTTGAAATCAAAATAAAAGTCCAATACAATGTGAAAACAAACAATTGCCTGAACTGCTTACCGCTAATTCTGTATGTACGGCTACACAATATTGAGAAAGGAAACAAGGAAAACAAACTGCAAAAAAAATAATGTCTTAGCAGGCTATAGAGAGCAGATGATGCTATAACAAATCAAATTTTATAATAATACACAAAGTAACATCTCTTTGGCAGGCTCTTTATAATTGGTACAGGAAGAGGAGAAATGTGCCCTTCTTCGTAGGACGACTATTCTTCATGGTGACATCATTCGGTTGCACGGTTAGCAATTTAAATCCACGAATTTCCGAAATGTACCACTTTTTGTGTGGCGCAATGTGGGCTGATACATTTGTGTTTGGCAAAGGAAGCAATAATAAAACGCTCTGTTCTTGTCAATACTTGGACCAACCGAAGATATATCAAACCAATCATTTCATACCGAATAATTATGGACAAAACCATTCTAAATTTAATGACTAACAATATGCCCCTCATTGGTCCTAATCCCTTCTGTGGCCTACAAGAGACCCATATAAAACAAGTAATTAAAGCATGGGAGGACCTCGCACTGGGAAAATGTTCCAGGATGAAAACAAGCGAAAGCATTTATATCAGGCTCGCCTAAGACATCAAAAATAGTGCTATCGTTCAGGAAAAGGGATCTTAGACTACCTGCGGGATTTCTGACAGGTCATATAGCCCTGAAATATCACCTATTCAATCTAGGAAAAGCTGAAGATTCTATACCTAGAAAATCTGGGGACGACAGAACACATTTTATGCAATTGTTTCGCCATCAGTCGCACTCGACAACAACACTGAGGTGTGAAGATCCCAGAGTAATATTAAGGTTTATTAAGAGCCCTAACACACATAAAGGCATCTGTTACAACATATCTATTAAGGTCGCAGTGACTAAAAGCATCTAAAAAAATGCCTCTGCAATTATACTAATACTAATAGTAATGATACAAGCTATCAACGTAGCACTATATGTAGGCGGGCTTTTCACCGCAAGACGGTTAATCAGTGCTCCTTTATGAAAGGTGGTAGCTTGCGGAACGCGCGTTTGCACAGAGTAATTGTTGGTAGCTTGTATAGTTATTAATTACACTTGGGACCCTCGCTGAACATGGGGCATTACTATCTTGCCTCACTTCTGTAGAAGTCGAAGTAGTTAACTTCTGCATTTTGCGTGATTTGAATATCTTTAATTAGACATGTAGTTTAATGTTGCGAGTAAAAAATTAGTGAAATCGTTTCTGGCATTAAAACTAATAACCGTCTAGCAGAAAGCATACAAAATTTAATTAAAACTCTACACTTGTAATGTGAAGATAATAGAAGTTCATTGAAGAGAACAAAGATTTAGTTATTTCAGTATTAGGTATTTATTTTTTTTTTCTTCAATCAATCAAGTAGCGAAAATGTAAACTCGATGATTGTGAATTCTTCCAAGTAGACCGTTTCTCCGACCATAAAATTCCACTGTAAAGTAGAAGCAGTAGGGTTCACGGCTAATTTCAGACAATTTCCAATTACGTCGGCTTAAAAACAAACGCATTTGGCTGTTAGCTTGATTCTTGAGACGTGAAGAGAAATGTAATGCAATAAACCGCAGTGAATTGTACGGGTGCTCGTTTATCATGGACTGTGTATAAATAAACAAGTTATTGGTATTCTCATTGGAAATAGTGTATTTTATATAAACAACCCCCAAAAAGAATTTAAGGTGGCTTGTATAGCATACAATGAATCCAAAGATAGTATTCGTCAAGCCCTACAACTGTGCTGATAATGTTTAGAGCGCAGATGAAGGCGGATTTAATTTGGAACTGCACGCTAGTCGCACTCTATCTAACCTATAGGGGGGCAAAACACTTGCATGTGTTGAATCTACAACACATAGTTATACTGTACTGCTTGTACCACCTTTGCAAGTTGTATTCAACGAGACTTGTAGAACATTTAGTCTGCGAGTTCGCAAAAACTTATTCTTAGTTGGTATTAATATTTTTCACGTATTATTACACACAACAAAGTCCCTTTTATTATGATTCCAAGAATTTCTCGGAAGTACCGATCTTTTGAAACGGGTCGTTTGGGGACTATTAACGAATACTACATATAGGAAATATACCGCAGTATCATTCTTGTTTATTTATCACAGGTGTAAAGATATAAATTTGCTTCATTTTACTGTTAGACGTGTGTTGGTGTGCATCAAAATTGACTTCAAAATGACACGTGGCAAGCCTACCAGTGTAGAAAAACGTTCACGCCTTATTACGCTGTTTGAAGAAGGATATTCGTGGCGACAAATTGCTGAAAAAATAAATATGAGAAGTTCAACAGTAAATGACATCATAAAGCGATATCGGACAACTGGAACTATAGAAAATCGTGTTCGTCCTGGAGCATCTAGGAAAACAACAAAAGCTGAAGATTTGAGAATTGTATTATTAAGCAAACGCAATAGAAAATTAACAACGCCACAAATAACAGCCGAAGTCAATCGCGGCCGTGAAGAACAAGTTTCGGCGAGTACGGTAAAACGTCGACTTCAACAAACGGACCTTCATGGACGCATTGCCATTCGAAAACCCTTATTACGTCGGGGCAACAGAGCAAAACGGCTACAATGAGCCCGTTTTCATCTAGATTGCTCGTTAGATGATTAGAAACACGTGTTTTGGAGTGACGAGTCAAACTTTGAGGTTTTTGGGCAAAATCGACGAGTTTATGTTCCAAGATCTAAAACCGAAAAGTGATCCCGAACTGCATTCTGCCAACAGTGAAGCAAGGGCGTAGTTCCGTGTGTTAGTGTGGGGATGTTTCTCCTTTGCTGGAACGGGAGATTTGTGCAGAGTGCAGGGTGTAATGAGGAAGGAAAATTATTTTGCAATACTCCAGAATCATGCAGTGCCATCAGGATTGCGTATAATAGGCCGTAACTTTACATTCATCTGTGACAACGACCCAAAACACACTGCGTTAGTGTGTAGGAACTATCTAAAGGAGCAAGAAGAACAGCACACACTGAAAGTAATGGCATGGCCCCCACAAAGCCCAGATTTGAACGCTACAGAGTTGTTGTGGGATGAACTGGACAGGAGGATCGGAAAAATATGCCCAACTTCACAAGAACATTTGCGGAATATTCTGCAACATGAATGGATTAATATTCCACAATCCGTTTTAACAAAACTTATCGAAAGAATGCCTAGAATAGTTCGAGCTGTGATTAACAGCAAAGGAGGTTTTTTCGATAAAAAAAAATATAATGTTCAGTATGTTATATTAGGCCAGAATAACTTTTTATTTTTTTATTTTTGTCTTTTTTACCTGTACATACAATAAAATTGCATTTTGTTTTTAGTTTCGTTTGTTTCTGTAACCTTTTCATGTTTTTTACCAACCGACCGAACTTCTCTGAACGGCAGTGTATGCGGCTTTCGTGTATGGAAAGCATTCGTGAATACGTTTTTTGATAAAGCTTTATTCAGTAATACGGATTGAAGCTCTCCCCAAAATATCACAATTTATTTCTATATTTGCATTACATTAAACCAGATCGTTTCATTCATCCAGTAAAAGCCTGCTTTTATCAAATGCAGCCTGTGTAATGACTGTTTCTGTTTGCAATGTTCCTTTGATGATTTTCATTAACATGAGTTAGAATAATTAATATTAATTATACACATTGCACATGCAGTCTTCTATCGTTGTATTGCATCTCTTTTCTCTCTTTCTACCTGTTTATTGTGATCTTTCTCCCTACTTATCTTTATTTTTATTTAAACCATGCGAACAAAATGTATTTAAAAAAAATGATCATACATCGGTACTCTATTATCAAATGACGTCTGCAAAACACTACGATTCAATCGGCAATAGAGCATTAAATGAAATAATAATGAGCTTTTATTTTACCTACACATGTAGCTCAACCTTCTACTATTGTAATGTCATCTGTAGAAACATGATAAAGGTTAATCGTTTGTAGTATTTAACGGTTACATTTTATAAGAAATTCTATATGATATATACAGTCAAACCGTATATTATAGTTGCCTTTAATTTTTTTCGGAAAAATTAGGTGCAACAGGTATGTATATAGGCGTAAATGGTATTTTCCCGCATATATTTTGGTCTTTTCCGTTCAACCCGCTTTCCGCAAGGGAGTGGGACGATAGTGGCCGGAGCGACAAAAATATCTCATCTAGGTTAGTTTGATAGACCTGTGGAAGGCGTATTTAGAGATAATTAATTTAATTTTATTTATTCGTAATAACGGTGTAAGTTGTAAAAATTCGTGAAGTTCCGTCGAAACTTAAAGCGGCGTTTCACAACACTCTATGAGTCCTACAAATCTGTCAAATTTCAATCCGATTGGTGAGTGATGCCTCAGGATGCTCCCTTGTCGGGTAAGTATCGAAATGAAGTTAGACAAGAATTTCTTCATTTCCTCAACTTCAGGTGAATATTATCTTTATTTAGGGTGGCAAGTAGTGTGCTCGAGTCACAGAAAGAGTTTTTAATGAAATACATCCAGATAGGGATATGGAGCAAAAATTCCAAGCAAGCTTTGAAGCAATTGGACCGGTAGCGAAGAGGAAAAAGCATGATATTAAAATAGTACTTGAAGTAGCGGAGATTGAAGTCGTTGGAAATTTTATCATGCATCCAAGCAGCTCTTTCTGTCAGGATTTTGTTATAAAGTGTGTGTGATAATTATATAGACACAATTTCTGATGTTCCTTATACAAATGTGACAATCTTTAAATATTCTGGCATTTTCTTGCAACGTGTGTAAGCAAAACTTGTGCATTATTATATTAACCTTTGTAACAAACTATTTAAACTTTGACGGCAGTGTATTTAATAGAAGTATAATCCGTTAATTACAATCGAGTAGTAGGGATTTACGCAAGTCGTCATCGTATATTTACAAACAGTAGTGACGAGCCTCAAACAATAGGTTGAAACGATTTGCGTCAACGAATGTAGATACACTCGACAAGGAGCTTTTCTGAAAAATAAGGCAAAAATTTGGGAACCGCCTTTACTACTGCATGGAGACGAATTGGTGCTGATTTTAAGCAGTTCTTGTAAATATTTTTACTTATTGCCAGTTTTTCATAGCTTTTCGGTTTCTACACACATTAAAAAAAAACCTGCAGCCTTCTTTGGAGAATAAGTTTTCAATTGAGGTACGGCACGTTAGCTCACTCTACTTTAGATTTTTAGGGTGTAATCATAGGGGTGCAGGTCATAGGTGCGATTCACAGGGCAAAGCGTGCTCTCGCCACAATAGAAGTGGATGTGGAAAAATTTTATTTTCGCTTTGGTTTCTAAAGTATTTCAGGCGGATTGTCTTCCAAAAATCACACAGCACAATCAATCAGAAATACATCGTGATAAAAGTTATCCGGCGCCCTCTGAAAGGTTAAACTTATTGGAGTCACATTCAGGGTAATTCTTTATGACGTCTGCGACCGAGAGTTACTTGTTGATTTACCCATTTTGATCTGGTTCAATTGAGTCGGTTTATACAATTTTAACCGAGATCAATCTTTATTTAAAAGTGGTACCACCGTCGAGATCTTCTCACATAGCTTTATATTATTCAAGGAAATAATTATCTACATGAGTTACCTAAATTCCAGCTAATTTTCCTTTAATACTTCTAAAATACACACACTGAAAAATATGCATCTGTTCCGGGCAATTTTAATAAATTATCATATATAAATTGTAAGTACTCATTTATCTAGTATGGAAGTAATTACATTAACATAATTTAGCACCTTTCATGACTTCCTTTAATGGACTTCTGGAATGCCAGGAACTGTTAATTTAACAGCACTTCGACACAGAGTGAATTACTTGTGAAATTCTTAATTTAAATTTGGTATTTTAATTTAAATGGAGACAATGTAATAAGAAACAATTTCTATTTTGAAATCACTCTCTTGGCTCATTTAGAGGAATGTGCTAAGAAACAATATATACCAAAAATGTTTGTACAGAGTTCAAAGGCAATATCTTACCGTTGGGTTTTGTCTGTCTTGCGCTTAAATTTTAAGTATACTTTTGAAAATTAAACCTATCAAAATTATTTCTAGACAATGATTCACCCTGTATGAAACACTGTTGTAAGTCTGAAGTCGTAATACTTAGTAATATGTTAGTAAACGACGAATTGGAACACTTCATTTGAAAAATATGTAAAGTTACAGTTACTGGCAAAGCCAGGTAACTTGCTTTCACAGTTTCTCTCTGATAGTCTCGATACTGTCTACTACACTGGTCTACAGAATTCATAGTAGCTGTTCAGATTCGGTCTGAATGAGCTGAATTCCTTTTAAATAGAAATATAAAGATTTGATAGTGTTCTTTTCATATCTACCACACGAAAGCAATGCATAGCAATTTTGAAGATCTATATTTTCATATGATCGTACTGTATCTTAGCGATTTCGGTGAGAATTTTCTTTTCAAGCTTTTCAATATTTACATTTTTATTGAATAGAATTTGGTGTTTTTAAGGTGTAGTAATCCCGCTCTTTTCAACCGCTGTAGCAGAGGCAATAGAGGGAGAGAATGCGAGGGGTGTCTGAAAAGTTTCCAGCAAAACACAGAATCGTGCATTTTTCTTTTCAAATTTAGTTTCACTTTTCTCAACCATGCTCCCGTTTCTTTATAATACGGGGTTTGTGAACCTAAAGTTTTGAATGTCTATTTTATCAATTTAATTTTGGTAAAACATTATTACTTGCTATTTAGATCTTTAAGCTGCCTGTAAGGGTATTTAGGGAACCCACCGTGGAAATTAAATATTTTAATTTAGAAAACATATTTTCTCTATTTTTATAGCATTATAATACATACTGTAATGTTTTAAACGAGAGATAATTTGATTTATCGAAATAATTTAATTAATTTTACATTTTGGAGGAATTAATTTGAAAATAAGAAAACTAACCGAGGAGGAACCGAAGGCTACGCGTACACAAAAATTTGGCGTATTTTGAAATAATCAAAACTTGACTTCTCTTTCGCCTTGAAAGATGTTTTAAGCGCCAAGAACTTGAAAAAAAATAATCTTACCCAAACACGCGGTAATACAATGGTAGTTTGAACCAAACGGAAAAAATATAAATGTCCCTTGGCCAATTAGGATATACCTCTGCAATTACGATTTTATAGCACATTTCTCTACTCTAAAAGTAGACTAATATGTTCCATCCCAGGACTCAATTTTAATACTGTGGAACATTTCCAACGATTTCATAACCAACAAAATTTAATTCACCATGTTACAATTGAATTTATCCTATAAATAATATTCCATTAAAATTGAAGATTTAGAATATGACGAAAATGGGCAAAAGACTGGTTATTTAGCCATTACCCTCAAGATAATCGCGGTAGGGAGATAGATTTATCTCCTAAAACTACCGCGACAGGGAGAGGGAAACCCGAGGCTATAAAAAAGGCTTTAAATGGAGAAAGAGGTCTGAGGGATTTTAGCGGTAAATAAGAGAACATGGGTAGTTTCTGAACGCATTATACATGGTCCTAACGATTATTGTCCTAGTCTGCGCCAGAGACTTCTGCGTCTAATAACGACAAGCATTTGTAATGCTATTAATCAATATACTTTAAGCGATAAAGCTAACAACATAAACGTATGCCATTCGTTAGTAGCGTTTTAGTAACCACGATGTATTCAATAATATACAAGAGGAAGATAGAAAAGCAACTGAGATTTCTTTTCCCGCCACATACAGTCGTACCGGATATGCTGGAACATGATTTAATTAACGTTTTACCGGCTGTCGCATGTCGAGTAAGTCATTTGGTTACTTGTAATTTATTGCTTTACTTACTACGTTCAAATTGTGTTTATTTGCAATAATTTACAAGTAATTAATTAAATTATTTGTTTTTTAACTAACGTCGGTATTATCGACATTATGTCTGCTCGTGGAGGAACTTTACGTTCTCAACTTCTACAATTCATATTAAACCTGTTAGAATATTTTGAAAAGGAAAAAGAAAACAATGGACCTTTAATTGCAACTATCAACAGTGCAAGAGACAAAAAGGCATCCAATTTTTGTTATATTTATGTATTTTTAATTACAACGGATTAAAAGCCGTTGATAAAGAGAGTTAAAAGGGGGGGCGCTGAGAAAATACATTACTTGGAAGCCCTGGTGAAGGGAGGCCACTTAGGAAAACAAAAACTGAAAACTTACCAGAACCTGTTAAAATGAACATTAGAAATAGGTTGTATACTGGAAGACAAGTGAACAGTGAAGTTGTTGAATGATGATCTGTGAGAAAACCAAATTGTATTGAGCGACAGTTGCTTGAATCGTACACTTTATGCGATAGGTTTTAAGTTTAAAAAAGACAGTAATTGTAGAGCTTTAATGGATATGCGACTGCAATTTTTGGGAAATTGTATGCAAAGCTCGAATTCTCCTAATCCGAAACCTAATTTTCCTAGATAAGATTTGGATATTTTCAAAAGGAAATGTAAGAAGGTCGTGGCAAGATGGTTATATACAGAGCGTTCGAAAATCAGTACCAAATTCCTCGTTATTGTTTACCTCTACATCTGAAGAAGGTGATTGCCACGAAGTAATGGATGGAAAAAAATTTCTAAATTGGATTATAGAAAAATTATCTAATAACTTAAAAGAATCATCGTTAATTATTATAGATAATACCAATGTTAGATGAAATCTTCTTAGAAGAAAGCTGATAAAAGAGAAAGCTGAAAGGTATTAACTAAACAGCATCAACCACAAAAGAAATATGAAGTAGATGAAATCTTAAAAGAAAAGGGGCATACAGTACTACGATCATCACTGCCAGCTTAATGCCATTAAAATGATATGAACCCACGCAAAGAGTCATTACGGTAAAAATATTCGTAGGGATGGATTTAGAGATGAGCAAGTTCTGGCAATGTGGAAAGAAGAGCAGTATACGGAAGAAATTTGGAAAAATTGTGTAATCCATCCTGTAAAACTTGGCGAAGAGTGGTATGAAAGAGAAAAGATGTTGGACGTAGCAATAAATGAATTTATCATATCACTTGGTGATAGCTTCCAATTTATTGCTTTTCTATTAAATATACTTCTTCCTTGAATCCAGAAGCTTAAATTGAAATGAAAAGTATCCTACTTCAAAATGCCTCACAAACTCTATGTTACTTGATTTATTAAAATGTGAATTCTTAATTATTCTCCAACTTATTAGGAAGTATCTATTGTTCAATTCTCTATTTTTGCAATCAGAAAATGTTATATTGCAAAGAAACAACATCAACAACCATTGTTTAAACGCAGTGTCTTGTCTTATTGCCAAGTACTTTCATATAAAAACAAAAATCTTCAGCCAAGCAAGCAAGTTTCTTTCGAAATCTAAACAGACGATCGATGACATGAAACATCTTGCACAACATATGTTCTATTTTAAGTTATGGATATGTACACACTCATTTTCTAACATTAATTATTTGCATCGATACCTGTTAATTTGACACTTAAATTATGTAGATTTCTAGCCATGATTATTTGTTTGAATAACATAATTATAGCCTTACGATCAATGCGTATTTACGCATGCTAAACGTGGAACATGAGTCGGTAAGTGTACTACATATATAAGTTTAGATAATAGCCTCGAACAGATTAGTGTAATCTGTGGAGCTGTTCTCTTCGTCGATATAGTACTTATATGTGTGTGTATTGTGTATGTACGGTTACATAACTCTTACATGATGTACTGGATGGCGTTATTGCGAGTTAATGTTAAGCTGCAAGCTTCGAGCTAAGAAGCATTACGAAGTAATTATAACGGTAGATACCGTGTGCAAATACGATAACAATTAAAACAAGCTTTAACACGTAATAGGCCAGCTTAAGCCGATTGGTAAATTATAGATAAGAGGCTTAATGTAATCTGTCGATCATAGTTTTATGCCATGATTCTCAGTCCTTTTACTGTTGGCAATCTGCACGGAATAGTTCGTTTTTTTTTTGTACTTCCTTTCCACGCCGATTACTTCCGTTATAATGATAACGTTGTTAGAGGTTACTGTGTATTATTAGTAGTATTTTGTTATTCTAATGAAATCACTTTCTACATATCTCATTTCTAAGGGGCACAGCTTCATTGATTTGCCTCAGAAGAACAAATTTACAGAAAGGAATCTCACTTCTGTAGTACCAACAACCCGGGTGAGCTCGAGCAAAAAAATAAACGCTTTCTTTCAAATAAAGCAACATTTTTTTTTAATTTTTGGTTAAAAGATCGACTTGCATTGTAACTTGTAACACAATTTTCTTCCAAGAAAAGGAATGTTTACCAGTGAAAATGAATTTTTTTTTTAATATCACCCAGTAAGTTAATTATGATAATTAAAAAATAATCTAACAATGACCAAACGTTGAATTACCAACTCTCCTAAAGGTTTTGCGTAATAAATAGGCGGGGATTCCAAATGCTTTAATAATGATAAGTGTTAATTTGGCTTCATTCGTCCAGATAATGTTTTCCAAAAATAATTCGTCCTCTTGAGACCAATTAACCCATTAGTGCATAAAGTTAAAATATTAAATAAAAGGTAATTAAAGCTATTGGCTATCTATCAAGATACCAAAATAAATAATCTTACTAGCAAGAAAAAATTATCTCTGAATTCTCAGAATTACGCTACACCGCAAGTTCAAATGTACAATAATTCTTAAAACACATGTTTGGACGTAGAATTTACGTTTACGCTTATAAAACCTGCACAATTCTTCTGTGTTTACATATTTTGGCCAGTGAGCACGACTTTCACAGTGTACATTTGATACTGAATTCTGGACCTATTTTCTTTGATGGGAAGGTTTATTATGGGTAAATAAGAGAGTACGCGCGATACCTCACCTAAACTTGAATAAATTAGAGCACTCCTAAATATCGAGCTATCATAAAAATGCTTGCATCGGAAAGGTAACACGCCAACACAATTTAAAGTCGAGGCGGACTCTGCCTACGGGGACTCACCACCATCTCTTCTCACAGAAAAATGTTGAGAAGCTGAATTTAAACGTGCTCGTACCAGATTGGTTGAAGATGAACACAAAACCTAGAACTACCGCTGAAAATATCCGACTACCAGTTCACCAAATGCTGCTAGACGACTGTCGAATTAAAGTCAGAGAGTAGCAGGGGTGGTGGGCTTCTCAAGAGAACATGTTTGTCATATTGAGCATGGAAACGTTAACTGCACACTGAGTGCCATGCTTTCTCACTTATGATCAGAATACCAACATGGAGCTCTTACTAGGATACTATCTAATATATAGTGGAGCCGTCGAGCTAAAGCTTTTAAAGTTTCTTTGGCTTTGTCATGCATTTATTACTGAAGTATCCAACAAATGACACTCTAGTGCGGTACACAGCTACGAGTTGATTCGTCTTGTCGACACCTTCTATAAAACTATTCGCCGAAAACTTGTGATTAGTAGATAGACACTTTACCTTTCTTTTCCTTTGACCACTGTGAACATTATTATCTTTCCAACGAACAAAGCGAATTTTATCACTATCACGGCTTCGGCAGTCGTAAGTTCCCTGTTTACTTTTTCCATTTCTTTACCCCTTTTTAGCGAATAGTTTTCTATTCTTAACTTAGATACGAGAACGGATAAATTGACGAAGAATAATTATCAAAATAAACTTTAAATCCACGGCTCTATGGAACCTTAGTACGATTTTTTCGACGTCACTTTTACCGACATAGATACCAAACGAAACCATGTAGCTGTTACTGGAACCAAGTGTCCAATTGTATTGGTTTGCCCCTTACAAATTGATTGGTATAGTGATGCTCATAATAAAGGATGATTGATTCATCTACTGAAACCACCAGGAAACTTTTTTATTTAGTTTAGTTATAAGAGTCCTAAATTTAGAAAGGCGATCATTTTTATCGATGGAAACATCTACTATACCAAAATAGCCCTTTATTAGGGCATTTTCCCCATCCGGACAATAGTATCGAACTAATAACAACATATATCATCCGAGAGAAATAGTTTTACGAACTCTAGTGAGGTTTAAGCAAAGTTGTGATAACACTAAAAAAAGGTTTACTCTTCTTCTACGTTAGCTGATGATTTTTTATTATTATTTTTTAATGTTATTTCCACCGCTTTTTACTTAACGATTACTCGAGGCTGTATGGACATATTTGGACAGAGGCTCTTTGTCGCTAGTGTCAAAATCCTGTGAATTTTGGAATGTTGAGTAATAATCAGAAGTGTCTATAGTTTCTTCTTGATATAAAAATAAATCACTGTATGTTCAAAATATTATTGAACTATATATCTTAGATACACTTATAATAAGCACATAATAAGCTACTAGAAAAACGGCATCCTTGATTTTTTTTATATTTATAAAAGTTATTTCAGTTTTACTTACCCCTTACTCCCACTAATTCACTTTTTTTAGTTTTAACATTCACAGCAAGCCACATCTGAAATTTGGAGGTCAACTCTGATACTTTCCCTAATTGCTAAAGCATGTATGATATATTGAATCATATTCACTAACGGGTCAAAATAAATTCAATAGTTGAGTGTAGGCTTTCACGACCGTAATCCATAGTAGAAATATCTTTCGGGTGATGTCGCGTAGTTAATATTTTACTTGACGTTTCGCTGACCATGCTGTCAGCTTCTTCAGAGGATTTCTAAGGACTTTACGACTACTTTAAGACAGTCTTTAGAAATCTCCTGAAAAAGCTGACAGCACGGTCAGCGAAACGTCAAGCAAAATATTAACTACGCGACATCACCCGAAAGACATTTCTACCAAAATAAATTCGTAGAAACTATGTTTCTAAATTTTTTCTTTTACCGATCTGAAGCTTTTCAAATGTTGTATGATTCGTTTAACAGTGTTCGGTAACTGTTTCTGTTTTCGTGGATACTGAGTGGCAAAGGTACAGAATGTTCTTGATATCGTCTAATGCATTTTCCGTAAATAATAAACAAATCTAAATAATCTTCCTTCGTACTATTCAAACGCGCTATATGGTCAACAGTCCTGCAAAATTTCCATTTTGCAAGATAAACGCATTAACAGTTATAGTTCACAACTACACGTCCATCTGTCAAAAATGTTCAAAAAATGCAAAATTTAAAATATGGTTAGAAATAGAAACATTAAATAACCTTAACATTAAACTTGATATTTAAAAAAAAGGTTATATATAGGATGCTATATGAAATAACAAGTTGACAGCTACTTCCGGTATAACCGGAAGTCCTAGATTATTGAAAATATTTTAGCTCTGTAGCACAACTCAGCCTTAGTGTACTGAGAGGTTTTCAGTATACTCGAGTGTAGGCTTTCACGACCGTAATCCATCACTCCATACTATTTTCAATATATTTTTGCATATATCGGAGTTGTATTAATTCCACACCCACGTCATTTTCTACTTTGTTCCTTGCTATAGAATAAAAAATTAACAAATCAAGTAATCAAAATGTACCAGTTATTACAACAAGATACTTTCCTTTAATTTTAAGATCTTTTACTTCAAGAAGAAAGGTTGGTAGTACCTTTCAGGGAAATAGCGTTACCAAAACAGTGACATTAAACGCTCGCTTTATTAATATCTGTGCTTCGTAACATATTATGCGGTAAATTATAGGTATCATCGCAAATGCATGCGAAGAACACCGTAAATATTACGTAAAATCAAATTTAAATTTCCCAACACCCTCTAAAATATGTATATTTAAACTTTATAACCCTTAAGAAGGGAGTTGTAACGTCAATAATTCTCTTTGAATGGCATTCGAAGCTATTTACACAACAAAAAAGGCAGAAAGCAAATTCTTCGAATATATTCATTCTTCCGTTATACCACCGAAAGGAGAAGTATCGAAAAAGCGGCACCCTCAAAGCTCTCCCCTTACTTATCCGCAATAAAATTTTCGTCGGAGGAATACCAGCGCGTCTAATGTTTTATTCCTCCTCCGGAAAGCAAAGGGAAAAAAAGAAAGGGCTCTTTGAGAGGAAGGCGGAGAAAAAAGTTAAGGCAATACTTGGTCTAACGGTTGATAAGACGCCGTGGCTTTCCGGTCGCCGATGGCATCTAAAACGTAAACAAAGGCAGCCTCTGATGGCATAATCTTGTATACGCAAATCCGCTGCTGATCGGACTACGGCCGATGAATACTTGATAACCCTCGAAGGGTATGCGGACGGTACCGCTCCAAAGTGACAAACCTTGCTCAAGGCCCGGACGATCGTATCTATATTGTAATGTTATGAATCCCACGGTTCAGCTATAAATCTTGAATAAGATTAATTTGATCCCACAAATGTTTGTTAAGCATCAACGTTTTCGCGGCGATAAATGAGAAATGAGGAAGAAGTGCTATAATAATCATTATCTTTTAATGAATGCGTTGGTATTCCGTATAACGAAATCAGAATCCATCAACCTTGTTTCTAGTAAACGAATGAGAGTGAGTGACTTGTGAAATATGAGAATATGCAAATTTTGGGTAATAACTTCTTCCATCGATTGCAGATAATTCTAGAATTCTCGCAGATCTGGATAGATAAAAGTCTTTTCCGCTTTACCACTTTCGATCAGAAGTGAACAAGAAGTAGGTCCTGCCACAATATTTTTTCCATGTGAATGTTTTTCCATAACATTTCAGCTACTACAACAGCTTCAATGTCTAAATTTTATACAATTTATCTAATATCACGTCTTTTTCATCTATTGCATTGTTTTTGGAATTAAACTCTGTTTCTCCACTAGAGCTAGACTGGTTAGCTGTTTGCTTCTTAGTAATTTTTGTAGTACCGGATGCGGCAGTCTGTATAATGAAGTGATGCCACATGAGACGCTTTGCATAGAGTGAGCATTGAACTTTCTTCTTACGATTCTCCTAGGTTCTTTCATAATTTTCCCCGAATCTCTTTTGAATCATCCCTTTCAAAGATTCGTTTAGTAAATTCGTCAACGAGCATATCTCGCTTTGGAAGCCTCATTATTCGTATTCCTGCCCAGTGGCTTCAGACCTTTTTCTGCAGGTATAATTCCAACTTTGCTGGGTGCAAATTTGAGTAAGCATATTTTTTCTTAAAGGCCCCTGACTTTTCAATTTTCACACTTTGAGAAGCACATTCCAATATATTTACATATTTCGATTTGTCGCTTTGAAAAACGTAATTATTTGCAAAGATAAAGTGTAGCTCCAAACCGGAATAGGTACTCACTCTGTGCTACATGTATCTTCAATTTTTGGTGCTGGTACATAAATTCTGAAAAGTTTTAAATGGTTGTTAATGGAATTAAGTTTGCGTTTAATCTCTTAATTTTATTTTGCAATTAAATAAAAATGTTCATAAATTATTGGAATCTTGCGAAATAATGCGACAAATACTTTCACAGATGTTTAAGGAAGCCAATGATACAGCTAATTTCCACATACCTGCTTTTACCCTAATTAAATTCACCGAAGCTTTTTACATTAATACGATTTCTCAACATTAACTTCATAACAGAAGCCATTGTGAAGTTCTAGAAGTGGTCCTTTCAACGACTGAATGAGAATTTTCGAATGATATTTTCAGACATCCTCCCTTATCAAAATTATGGATCTAACGTTAATAACTGAAATGGCCTTTAGAACGGCTAAGTCTTCGTTATTGTAAGCTCCATCCACCTTGTAATAATTTACGAGAAGCTCTGCTCCAAATTTCTTCACACACTTTGTAATTATTTCTAAATGCAATTAAAAATTACTGCATTAATAAATACTAACAAGAAAAGGCGCACAAGTATATATCTTCGATTTTGATAAAATTTAGTAGGAATATGGAACACGGAAAAATATTTGACACGCATTTTTTTAGCGTCCCGTTTTTGTTTTAGGGGGTGTAATGGGGGCTACCCCCAAAAACACATTTTTCGCAATATTTCAGAAACGAGAAGAGATATCGAGATCGGCTAAAGACCAGATTTTAGGTTAGAAAAAGAACAGTGGCACACCCACGGATTCGTTAGGGGGTTAAACAATATAATTTTTTGTCACCCCTACTCCTGTATATTATAAATTTAATTTTTCTTATTTTAATTTTTAAACTACATGAAAAAATAGAAGTTGGATTTTTTTTTCCTAAATGTGAATTTTGGGAAATTATCGTCATTTATATGTACCTCTACAGAAGACTATTTATCCTGATATTTTTCGAATTAATTTTTTTTTGTCATATTAGAATATAAAGAAGTAATGTGATACATACAAACAGTGACAGTCAAGAAAGTTCGTGCGTTTATATAAGTCGGGTCGGCATGCTAAAATGTATTATCATAGAGTATCTCGTCTTATTCGTTACAATAACAATTAGTTATCAAACGCATATTGTTAAAGATAATTAAGACGTATCCAGAATGGCCTTTTTTGCGTTAAATATATTGAACGTCTTGAGAATATTAAAAAATTTAAAAAATAAACAATACCAGGGTACACCTGCACCTACACAAAAAGATGATGAAGAAGCACTTGCACAAACAGTGTTTGACGTCATTGTGAGATGATCACTGAGCAAATCAGCACCCTGGATTTCGGCCCACAATCCGACTTTCCTGGGCCACAGTTTGTAGTTATTCTTGTAGATAGCCTTTTGTACGGGTACATAAAAATTTAGAAAAAAAATCAAAAAATCTGTAACTTTTATTTTTTCATGTAATTTAAAGATTTAAAGAAGAAAGGTGAAAAAATGACATTTATAATATATAAGAGCAGCCCCCCAACAAGCCCGTGGGTGCGCCGCGGTTCTCTTTTTAACCTAGAGTGTATGGTTGCTGACAAGGAAGGAGCCGATCTCGATACCCCTCTCGTTGTTGAAATATTGTGAAAAATTTGTTTTTGGGGGTAACTTTTAGTCCCCATTACACGCCCTAAAATCAAAAACGGGACGCTAAAAATAAATACGAGTCAAATATTTTCGATGTTCTACATTCCTACCAAATTTTATCAAAATTGGACCTTTCTATGAAACCTATCTCCTTTTTGAAATTTAGATTTTTAGATAAGCAATCTTTTATCATATTTCCAGATTGCATGCAATGTTGGTCGAATGTATTAGGCACCCCTATCCTAGTGATTACTTCGGTTTACGGTATTAATTAGTTCCAGAAAATATTTCGTAATCCGAAATATCCTAAGTGGAATTAAATGTTCTTATAAGAACCAAAGAAAATAGAAATAATCCGTTTGCATAACCAAAAAATAACTCAAAACTCATTTTATACGCTAAGTACAATTTAACATACAGAAAATAATGTTACACTGAGTCGAGAAAAACTTATATGCCTGAAACTAAAAAGTAATAACCTAAATATTAATAAGGGCTCTTTTTGAAGTGTGGAAAACGGATCCTTGCTTGCAATTATTACCTTTATTTTATTACCTATTGTAATATATATTCTACTAATTAATAGTAAATACTTAGTTTTGTTAACATGTTCGCATAGCTTTCAAAGTTTAATTTCGAACAGCTGCAGCAGCATATAAATGTATTCGTTATCGTTTACTAGTTTATTCAACATCTGCTATACATATAGTTATAAATATCCCGATAACAATATTTTAAACAGAACTTCCTCTAATCCGGGCTCAGATACGGTTTTAGCGCTATTTAATAATTATGTAAATTACGACGAGGCGCACGAAACACAGCGTACGCAAATCGAAGGCGAAATAGGGCAAATCTGGGATCTGTCCGCGTAAAAGATAAATCTGCTCGAATGGATACCGAAATAAATTCGTCATTATCCGTATTATAAATCATCCGCTGTGTCAAACGAAGAATAAGCGGGATTAACAAACTATTAGAGTTACAATATCGAAAGCATATGCTTCCGCCTAGAACTTTCCGAATCTGCGAAACCGTATTGATCATTTCGGAGAAATACAAATAGTCATCCTGCCGCCGCCGCCACCACCATCGCCGTCTACTGAATACGTTACTGCTCTCTTCGAGAATAAACTTCCAGACGGGCGCGCGGTAATCAATCATTTTTCGTCCCGGAAAGTGCTTGCGCCCTTCCCTAAAACGGTGCGGTTTTGCATAAACATGACCAGAGAAATAGGATGATATACAGCGTGTCTCACATCTACTTTCGTAGTTCTTTACTCGGAAACTATACAAATAAAAACGTACGATGGGATTCAGTGTAATTGGGAAGATTCTGTTGCAATAGGAAGGCCTACACTTTAGGGGACCTCGTATTGAAAAACGATGTGTAAGCTATATCAATGCTGCCACAACTGCAAAAATCTATTAAACATCCATTAAAATATGTTCCTAATGTTAGAGCATTTATTGACGTGTTTTGTAAAAATTGTTTTGTAAACAGTAAAAAGCAATCCGAAAATAATCACCACAAAAATTAGTTTAGCTGTAGGGAATGTTAATCGTAAATCAGCTAGATAAGTCCTCAAACAGCAGCTTATTCATCCTTTCATTTCTGAAAAATTTATCATCCATTATAACAAGATTACTTATCCGACGTATAATAGTGGGAGTAGTTGCAAAATCAAAGCCAAAATTTTCTGTCATAAATCTTCCTCAGCGATGAAGCAGGTTTTAGCTGCAACGGTGCTTTGATCCTACATAATATGCGCAATTGGAAAGGTAACGTATTAATAATGTATTAATATGTGGGCAGGTATAATCGATAATTACCTAAATGATTTATTTCGAATGCCCAATTGATGGACAAGCGAATTCTGGCGAATTTCTGTGGAAAATGGACTGAACACTTCATTTGAAGGTGTCCCACTGAATATTATTCAAGGAATCCACTACGTTCCAATTCACTTTTCTCGAAAAGCAATGGAATTTTTGCCACAGCGGGGGTCATCTCGTAGTCCCGACCTTAATCCTCTCAATTTTTATGAACCGTAGAACTGTAGAACTAAACAATGAAGAACAATTGTGGAACAGAATTCTGAAGTTTACTAATAGATTCCATAATAATTCAGGTACACACCAGTCAATCAACCATTAGCACGAATATTGGAAAAGCGCATCCAAGAACAAGGCCATCGATTTGACCACTTTCTTCGAAGCAGCGCCTTATATTTTTTAAAATTCAATCAATTTTTTTTTGTTATGTTATTTTTAAAGCTTATGTTGACCAATAGCGATTTTTTTGTTATAAAGTATTTAAGAGAATTGCAATATCTTGAAACCAAAAGGGGCATTAATATATAAGATCTCTTGCTATCTTATGCTCCTCTATCGCGTGGTATTATGCATTGTAGTTCTTTCAATGTCACTCCGCATATCATGGTGGTTGTGGAAGATCAAGTGTTCGAATCTAACTCTGAACTACCTCCCTGTGATTTTTAATTGCATTAATAGATTTACGAGTTCAATAGCACGTTATGTTGAACGCCTGTATACATTTTATCACGTGCAGAATTCTACCCGCCAAAGTCGAGGCGGCGATGGTTGTTTCCTCCTGTATATTCTTTTGCTAATTAATTAATTTGACGGTCGTTCTCGTCGTGCACGTTGATGGACATTCAAGTATGGTATAAAGCCGCAAAACGCGGCGAGCAGGTTTTGTTAATTAATTTACCTTTCATTTGCGAAATTAAGCATAGCGCTCAGCGAAGGATAATACTTATATTTAAATTAATTGAAACTGTGTCACTAAAACGGCCGAGAAGAAAAAAAATACCGGAACCAGTTGGGCGAGGTAGAAGTAGGAATATCGAGATTAATCGTTTGTGGTTAAAAAGAAAGAATTTTCCGTCAATTAGCCACATTGTTTCACGGACGGAATCACGATATTTGTTTTTCGGATTTTTTTTTTGTATAAAAAGGAAAATTTAACCTGAAAATAAGATTTTAATTAACAGACTTCGTAAAACGACAGGACGATTAATTACGTTTAGCTATAGGGCATTTTATCGAGAGTCATTTCTTAATATTCAACTATTAAAAAGCTTTACTACAAAAATGAGGGAAACAAAACTTGTCAAACTGTTTTAAAAATCACTTTTCCTGTTCAAATTTTGATGAAGCTTTAGAGATTGCGTGAGGACCTTGGTGTCAGCTGAATCCCCCGATTTCGGGGTAACGCCTCCTCCAAAGATTTTGAGAATTTTAAAGTTTTTGTAAATACCTTGGATACTATAATAGATGTAAATTTGTGAACCATGTACCGTGCGGAGAAATTTAAAGGCATTCTTATACTGAAATGAAGTGTAGAAGGAGCCACAATAATTAATTGCAACTAACTCTTTAAATTTTGTTTCATTTGTGTTAAATTTTTATGTTGTTGATTACCTTCCCAAAAGCCTGCAGTTGCTTTTATATCATAAGATTTTGTTGATACACACCAGAAGGCAAGAAGCACAAACAAAATACCGAAAGCAGCCTAGAGCAATTTTTTTCAGAACATAATCTGAAGAATCACGTAAATTACTTTCGTTTCATTTTTACTATAAACCGTTTTTTTTTTATTTATCAAAAATAAAGCCGCTCTTAGGATGATAATAAATAATAATAATAAAAGCAACAGTAATAATGAAACTAGTTCATAAAAATAACTGTATCAGAAGACGTTCTAATAACTAACATGTTTGGAAAGTTTTAAACCGAAAACATCTAGATGACCAATGCGATTATTTCTTTTTTTTGTACATTAAAATATTTACAGTTCTTTTGGAGCCAGCCTTGCAAGTTCGAGAACACAATGCCGACTCCAAGAATCAATCAAGGGAACGTTGATTAGGCTCAAATATGCAAGAAAAACATACATCCTTCACATAATGTTAGATATATAACGCTACCTATGGCGATTTACACGCCACAAAAGTTTGCTTGGACGTCGGGAAGTACATATATTGTTGCTTGCGAAGTACAACACGAAAAAAGACAATGAGCACAATTGTCCATTCACGAGACAATTCTATACAGACGGGATTATGTTGAAAAAATGTTGAATAGTTGGAAGGTAATTCCATAATCCATTCTATCGCACATTCCTATTTACGCTTACAAAATACGTACAAAAATAATTCCTTTCCCATGAAAGAATGTAAAAAATTTCATTTATCAATAGCACGCATACAAAAGACGAGAAGTAAATATAACCCAACCATAAATTCTCTTTTCGCTCGCTCACGACGCGAAAATCTCGAGCATTTAAAAAATATTTATAGCCCAGAAAAATGGAAGTCGAGAATGGAGAAAAAATAAAAGGAAGAAAGAATGAACGTAATGAAAAGGAGTAAAAGAAACGGAAGAAAACGCGGTAAAGAACGTCAACTACGGCCTCTCCGTTATTCGGCATTAGGCGAAAGGCGTATTGTAGCAATAGTCACAGTCAACAGTCAGCAGTCCTGCGGCATTAGCGCGGAAAGCTTGAGCAGAACCCGTCCTTGATCCGTACACGCATACACGGAGACAGTGTGCTGCCGAAGTTCCGTTATGGCGCCTCTGCGTTTGTAATAGTACGCAGTGTGTACTCCACTCTGAACGTATTTACGCTCGCACATAGTACTTTAGCGCCAAAGGAAGGCGCAGAATTGTAGTGGGGACGTAGTACGTCGAAGCCTTCGAAAACTATACGATTGCTTCAACTGCGAATTTGCCATCGCGCTGAGCGGATTTCAGTATTCATAAATCGGGCCTTCGTGACGTTTCTCATGCGTGTGCGTGTGAAAAATTATGTAATCTGATTTAGGAAATACCGGAAGTCGAGGTTTACTGTAAATAAATTTCGCTTTTAGTATTCGCTTTGATTTTTCTTTACAGAGGCTCGTATGAAGAGATCTTATTTAGCTTATTTCTGCACAGAAAGAAAAAGAAAACGGAATTAAAATCAACATTTTTAACACCTTCCGTTGTTCTTTTTTTTCAATTATTAAACAACAGAAAAAATATTTAAATTTAAGTATGATATTTAATTCAATTTATTTCTAAATCTACAAGGTGGAAATAAAAATTGGAAACACCGCTTTTAACCCAAGTTATTACAGGTTGAAGAAGAAGAAACAAGTTATTTTTTGTTTGTTAATAGTACACCCTGTATACTTTTGTACGATTTAGTATAAAATGATTTTTGTTTTAAAAAAGAAGGGTTCTTCCTTCTAAAATTGAAAAAAAGATTCTCACGACGGTCGTAGAAATAACAACATAATTTTGTTTGTCGACTGATCAACCTATTTCGGGGTAACGCCTCCTCCAAAGATTTTGAGGATTTTCTATCTCTCTATATCCAATATCTCGGATATCATAATAGATGTAAATTTGTGACGAACCATGTACCGTCCGGATAAATTTAAAAACATCTTTATACTGAATCTAAACGCAGAAGACACTATAATTATTATTTGCAACTAACTCTTTAAATTTTGTTGCAAGAATCAATCAAAGGAACATTCATTTAGCCCCATATGCGAAACGAAAACATCCGTTAGCTAGGTTTTTGAGTCGAAAAGTAATCTACTATCTGAAACTTTCGTACATTCATCCGTATTAGATTTTTTGCATTGCCTGTGGCGATTTACACGCCATAAGAGTTTGTTTGGACGTTGGGCTGTCCAATTATTGTTATTGTATTTCGCTCTTAACGTCTAGAAAGCTCACTCCAAATGCATTTGACTGAGAGTGCTCGCTATTGGAAATATATTGTCGCTTGCGAAGTTGTAAGTAAAATACGAAGAAGGATAATCAGCATAGTCACCTATTCATGGGACAATTCGATGCAGACGGAAAAATTTTTTAAATGTTGAATTGTTGGACGGTAAACTAGATAGTTTTTGAAATACTAAACAAAAAGGAGCAAAGGTTCCCCCCAAAATAAAGAATGATATTTTGTATTGTTTTTGGGATACAATAAAACCTGTGTGCTCTAGATATATTATTCATTTGTGTAAATAATGGCAGGTTACTCAAATAAAATATTATTTATCAAAAGCGAGCCCTTCAGTTATACCGACAACAATATCCCGGTCGCTTTCATCCAAGTCATTTATACTTTTTCAAATTAGAAAGTAAATTGCGTAGAAAATAAATGGAAATTTAGAAGTTGGTGTGTTAGCCTATCTCAATATTGAAATCCAATTAGGGAAGCTGCGGTGATTCCATATGTTTACGAAGACATCTTAACACAAAGATATTAAAATTGCCTGCAAGATGAATTTCAAGATTATTTGGATAATACTTGATCAGCAGTTAGACGTGGAATGGTACTTCTGTATGCAACGACGCTGGCCCCAGGTTAAGCGCCAAGTTGCAACGGCACTGGCCGCACGTTAGCTGCTAATTTATAACGTGGTTGATTGCAAACCAAATGAAATTACGAGACCCTTTCAGATAATTTCCTAGCTCAGCTTTCTCGGATCGTGTGGTTCTCGAATATGGAGTAGTCATGCACCGAAAGATGAAAGCATTGATTTCAAGAATAACACTGAATTTTATTATAAAAAAGGGAAAATTATGAATGGTGTTATAGTGGAGCCTTCTAACAGAATAAAATAAATACTGAATTTATTAAACAAAATTTACAACAAAAGGAATATGTGATTTAAACAATTCAGAGCAAGAGGTTTAAAATAAATGTGAATACAAAAAAAAGGAACAGAAATTATATGTGACTTAGCATGGTGATGGGTGGGGTCTGTTGGTGGGAATGGTGAAGCGTATTTTCTCTCTCCTGTTTGATATCGGTTGCGCTGGCTTACGGCTCTCTTAGTGATGGTCACCAGCTTACCATTTATTTATTTATTTTTACTTTTACCACTATGGTGCAATACCCTTTACTCGACTTCTTGGCAATTGGGATTTGGGGTCAACCACCGACGCTGGTCCTACGACCTATCGCCTTGGCCACCAGGAGAAGACCTTTTTGTGATAATTTTATAACACTCGGGTGGGTGATATCATCTTACTCCTAGATAAGAGTCATCTTACACAAATCACAACGCGCACAGAATCTCACATGGGAAAAAAATCAATAGCTTTCTTTGAATAAAATGCTTAAAAATATATACTCAGCATACAGAAGCGAACGAAAAAGTAGTGCATATTTAAAATAAATACATTCAAGATAACAATTAACTGAAACTAGTTCTGTTATATCAATTTAATGCACAAAAATGTAAATCAGAATTTGTTGAAGAGACGTTGTTTACGTGTACAAGAGAACGATGGCAATTTTCAACAGTTTATATTTAGCCCAAACAGTGGAGGAAATTATTTACGAATGAAAAATATGCCAAAATCACGTTGTCATCGATTTCTTTGATATTGTGGAGCTCATTCATATTTCTTTTTCATATTCACAATTTTGCCAGAAGAAAATTTTGCTGTATTAGCGTTCTGTACAATAGCTTCGGAAATGTCCGAATTCCCATTGGAACTTATTTTGACAAACTGGCGCTATATTGTAAAAAATAAATTACGTTAAACAATATCTGGCGGTTTCAAACGTTGCTTTCGAAATACCTACTTTCTTAACTGCCTATTTAGCAGCATGTAACTAACTATTTAATATATCTTTCTTGAACTCCATAATAGTTGTCAAAAGAAAAATTATCTTAAAGGAGAAGAGGTCATATGGTAAAGTATAATTTCTTTCTTTGTTACACAAATAGTTATTATTCTGGCTTGGAAATTTATTTCGTGCCTTTCTTTGTGTAGAATTCCACCCGAAAATCATTGACAATATTGGGGGATAAGCGAAAATAAGACATTTTTGTTATATTCAACATGAACGATGAAACATTGCTAGCGCAAATGATTTCATAATTCCTTTTAAAGTTATATCGGCAACCCTCACCTTTTTACGCTCATTTTTCGTGGGCAATTTTCTTTTCTTTGCAGTGTTTTAAAAACATAAACGTTTAAAATGATTATTCAACTTTTATTACAATCTTTTTCTCATTAAAAAATATCCTAGCTTGCGTAACAACATTTGGAACGTTCTTTCTTCTTCGTAGATTGCTTGTGGCTGTAGTTAATTTCATCCTAATCTAACAAAATTGAAAAGTGAAGGAAGCCATTTCCAAAAAATTAATTGCCAATTATGCAAAACGGTTTTCTACGAAGTTTAAGAAGGGCCTGCGATGATGATTTAATCGCTTCCTGGTTACCTGGAAGGTAATAAGGGTTTGTATCACCCCCATACATTTAAGATTTGAAAGAAAAGAATATTAAAAATATAACAGCTCAAAGATACCGGTTCAAATTTTTTTTTTTGAAATGTAGACTTATTTCGATATTATACTACCGCAAAACAAAAGTTTTATTCCTAGTACGTACTTCATGCCCTTGGCCCCGCTACAATAATGCATTATTTGATAGGTGTGTGTAATATGAAAGCAAAGACTTTAACTGGCTTATAAAACGACGGTTTCCGCAACGTAATGCGGTACCTATTCTACGTTAGCGTACTTTTCAGTATTTATAGAATTCTTAACTTGTTACAGTCCATATATATAATATAAGTATTTTCTTCAGAGGTGAATTGGGCACTTGTATGAATACACCAAATATACGTAGATTTACAGCAAATTCAGCAGTGTATTATTTCATGCATTGCTGTATTACATAATTTTGATCGAAATGGTCGACTAATACATTTTCGTTTTGTGTCTGTATTCAGATACGGCTCGTTGTGAAATACTGCATTTTTCTCCTAAGGTTGTGCCAATGCCCTTGAACCCTTCAGGCTTCACCCTTCACTCTTCAGGCAGCCCACTTATTGGCAAACTGACGCCCCAAGGATATCGCAGGATATCGCATTGATCCAGTCTTCAGGTAGCGATTGTCAAAGTTATAGTATTTCACTGTAGCCGGTCTTGAATTCAAAGCATCCGGACCTTAGGTGCCCCCTCACTAGCTTAATCAAGGAGTTACCACTGCTAATTGGCGCATCGTCTTGTTTCGGAGAAGCTTCAGGCTTCTAACTGGTACTCCGCGATGGTTGAAGCTGCTAATACCACCCTGTACGTGGTGTTGGTCTCAGAGATCGGTCCGATGAGCGCCATTAACTGTTGCCTGGCTCGTAAAAATTTCTTCCTGGCCTCCGTGTCCCTAAGCGTCTTATCCAGCACCGACCCCAGGTACTTGATCGATGTGTCCCAAGGCAGCCGAACAATGCCAATGACCATGTTTTTCTCAGGCTCCAACTTATTGGCAAAGCATCCTGAATTTTACTTTCCTTTAATTGCTATGCTTAGATATGAGAAAGAACAACTTC
The DNA here is from genome assembly GCA_902654985.2 of Oryctes borbonicus. NCBI lineage: Eukaryota > Metazoa > Arthropoda > Insecta > Coleoptera > Scarabaeidae > Oryctes > Oryctes borbonicus. The sequence continues at coordinate 747,538 of LR736881.1, read as the reverse complement.
CCATTATTCTTTCCGTTGAGTTTTTCCAAATTAGCACCATTCAGATCTTAACTGTCAAATTTATACGTTATTATCAACATGTACGGAATACGAAGCGGCGGCAGCTACCTTCGGCCGCGCGCAATTAACAAAAGCCGTTTTCGTTACGGAAAGCGGGGCGGATGCCAGCGAGAGTTGTTTCCGTCGTAAAATTTACGCCTAGAGGGTTCACGAAAGTGGCACGATCGCGTAATAAATGGTGTAATTTTACATTTTGCCACTGTAGATTTTTCGAACAAGTCTGCGGTGACGTCGTTACGGAGCAACGACGAATAATACGCCCCTAATTTATCGTTGCTGCATTCGAATTAAATTGCCTTACATAACTTGTAAACTAGAAGGAGGGCAATTCATTTATTCGTATTTTGCTTGCCGGTAATGGGGAAACGTTTAGGTTTGTAACCGTATCCGATGGAAATATTAACTCGGAAGAATGTTGCAATAAGAAAGAAGTGCGTTAGATGTTACTGTTATAATTTTCTTTTGTTTTAAATTTCCTCAAGTAACATGAAAGAAGCACAAACCATTTACTGCTATCTCATTGATTGTGATTTGTCAATCTTCAGATTGTTCGAATTTAATATTTTACGAGGGCGTATCAAATATAAACAGGGTTGATCCTTTTTTTTCCGGTTATATCTTTACTTTACAATATTTACATGAATGTATTGTTTTTCAACGGATTATGAGCTTTTTAATGCCGTCATCATAATAGTTTTCGGGCGTCCTCGTAGCCATTGGGGCATAAACGCCTCCACCGCTTGGTCGTCGTCGAAACGCTGCATTTCTTTGAAGGGTTCAACATACGGTGAGAAGTCCGGACTGTAGAGAGAATGTTCTAACGTTTTCCAGCTTATTCTGTTTAATTTTTGCCTCATAGAGTTTGCTGAATAAGGCCGGGCGTTCTCATGAAAACGAATGATACTTCTGACGCATTGCCTCTTTCTTTTCCTTCGAAATGATAATTTTACGATATCCAGAAGGTCGTATTACTTTTATACACTGATTATGTGCTGATCGCTGAGAAATTTGTCATGAAAAGCACGTCGCCGATCAAAAGAAAGGTGTTCATGATCTTTCCGGTTGACAACCGAGCTTTAGCTTTCACCGCCACACTCTCACCGTGGAACTCATCTTGCGGAGTCTTAGTGAAGTCCCAGGCCCACTATCATAATCCCTTGGATACTCCGGTAACTAACGCTGCGTTTCTCGGCGATTTCTCAGAGGATTATGCGTCTATTGTTCTCCATAAGATTTGGACTGTCTCGATATGCTCTTCGGCTACGCCCGTCCTTGCCTAGCGACCGTGGCTCTGGTTTTACACTAAAACCTTTTCATGACCTTTACTAGATTCTTTGCACCATGCAGTGCAGTGTGTTGTGTCCGAACGGTGTCCATAATTTCCGCAGAAGTTAGGTTCGATTCGCCTTCCCGTTCGCGAGAAGTTAGAAAATAGTCTGTTGTTCCACGGAGACAGTCACTTTCTTGCTCTAGGTTTCTTTGATGCTAAAAGGAGCCGAGGGAGTCGGTTTCGTGTATATCCTCTCCCTAACCTACCGCAAGGTCAATTTCACCCAGGTTAAGAAAGACATTCCCGTTGATTAAATATACTTTGACTTCCGAAGGTAAAATTTGCTCTTCTTCGATTGCTCCAGTATTAACTCTTTTGGTCCATCTTGAAGTGACTCAAACATATAGGCCATATCAAATAGTTTGTAGACTAAGTAGAGTAACTGTTACGAAAAACTACTTCAGTGGCTTTCTTAAATTTGCTTGAAGATCCAATTCATCATTATTGATGTTAAAGGAAGAACTATGGTTTCTTGGAGAATGCGCCAACGACAGTCTATCCCCTATACAATCGTTTGCTGGACAAGAAAAAATCATAGTGGGTGAATATAGTGATAAATTCAAATAGTGTAAGCGGTATCATATTTTAATTGAGTAGAATTAGTAAATTAATTGAGAAGAATATTATTTAGCGTTGTCGCAAAGAATGAACGTGTTAATGAGTCAATCTGCAGAAAGGTCCTGAAGAATTCAATCGAATAACACGCCGCAAAATCGTTAACGTTTCGTTAATGATTTAATCATCTGAAGCTACACAACTCCGTGGAGAAGATTTTTTATATCCTATTTTGGTAGATCACGAGATACTAACGAAAAATACGTTCTGTCCATTAGTAAAAAAATAAATCTGCTAGAAATTCCTATGATTTTCCAATTGAGATAGAAAATAGCTCTCTCCATAAATTATTGGGTGTCCCAACGGAGAAATTCATCAATTTATGAACATCAATACAAAGAAGAGACCTTAAAATGATGTGCGAAATACAATATCCGATAAGTCCACTACAACTTCTACATATGATAATTCTTTTTCAAGATTTTCAATTACAGATATTGCACATATTCAAGTTAATTTCGCCAATAACCGCACAAATATTACTTTTTAAATCGTGGATTATTCGAGTAGACTTGATCCTTAAGAAAACCCCCAGAGAAAAAAGACTAGTGGCGTTAAATCGCACGATCTCGAACGAATCTCACCATTTTGGAAAATTGCATAGCCAGGAAATTTTTCGTGTAATAAATTTACAGTTCCTCTGGCAGCGTGGTAAGTAACACCATCTTGTTGAAAAAAAAAATTATCTTCCAGAAAAGGCCATAAGAGGCTAGTCAACATTTATTTTATTTTATTTTATAAAAAGTAAGGTCCAAGCACACCTTCGCACTAAAATCCAGACTAAACGGTTACATGACCAGGATATAGATGTTTCTCTACAATCTTTCGAAGGCGACAGTTTTGTTTATTAATTTCGGTCACACTTCGTCACGAATATTACGTCCCCGCAATGATCTCATCTTATCAAGAACGGAACCAGTCAAACCAACACGAAATTGACCAACAGTATTCGCAACAGAGCGCGCATTTCTGTTTGAACAATTTTTATGCGTTCATCGAGGGTGAAATTTCAGCTTTCTAGATGACGTATATATCTGAAATATAGACCTTCAAAGTGATAACATTTGCAAATAATGTGAGATTAGAATCCCTAAGATGATGTTAGGACACCCTTCACTTGATTTCTTTGTAGCGAATAGCTACAGAAAATGTGTCTCTTAATTCCCTTTGAATTATGCTATTTATTTGTTCATTGCTACTTCCACAATACTTTCCCATTGTTTCCCCATTATTTCTAAAATTATAGGAGCTTACGATGTGAATGGGGTTCATATATTAATACTCTACAACTGTTATGAATTTAAAAAAGCAATTTTTGGTACAAACTGATTTAATACGTACAAACTATAACACCTACCAAATGAATATTGGTACATAAATTATCCCTACAAAACATAATGAAAAAATATCCCCCAAAAAACTAGAACAGTAGAATTTAGTATCTGCATTATAGCACATAAATTTCCTATCTACTATCATCTATAGTTGTAAAAATTAAAACAACGGCGTCAAAATTTTAATACCAATAAAAAAAGATATACAACCACGGTTAATCTCCGTTATTAATCGTTTTCGCTACGGCTATAAATCAAAAACAAGTGGTAAACTGGGCCGACGAGCAGCAACAGTAGCAGCATCGGTATCCACCACTACAGCAGAGCGGTTCCGAAATGAAAAACTAATTATAGTTATAATTTATAGTACATGGGTTGGCTATCCCGAATCCGCTGTAGCACGCGTAGACGTACTATGGGATTAATATAATTTTCATTTCATTGGAGACCTGGCGTCGCGCCTCTTTCGAACAGTGTCAATCGCACAAGCTGTTTCGGGGTTCGGTTGACAGGCGGATGCGCGAGAACAAACAACTCCAGCACGTAGCTAAATGTATTTTATAATAAAATACGTTTATCGTTTCGCGTCCAAGTACTGCATGTCGCCTGATGTGAGTAATACGCGTGTACAGCGTTGCTAATGAAATGACAAGCTGTTTTTGACATGATGACCGTAACGCAACTTGCATTTATCTCATCCTGCAGCTGTACATTAGGAGAAATGTGTTTAACGTTATACCTTAGGCGTGTTAAAAAAAATTACCGACAAAAACAACAAATTATTATATTTTAATGCAATTAAGAATATAACTTCGTTGATGATTAGGCTGTTGATTGATCACTGAATCGAAGCTGTAGGGTGAGCACCTTTTTCTTAGTTTTTGCTAGAGCTTTGGGTGATGCCGAATAATACAACCCATTCAACATTTTTTTCTTCCAATCATTTCATTCAAACATACATTATTTTAATTTTCAACGTTTAAATTTATGATTACTGCTTTTCAACGGCTTCGATTATTTTTGGCCTGAGGATGACAGTTTTTGTCGAAATCGGTAGCCGCCTTAAAAAAAAAAACGATTTGATATTGAAAATACTCTTTGTATTATTCCATCCTACATGTTGCGGATACCAATTTTAACTTCATCAATTTCAAATAATTCTTACTTTAGAGTCAGAAATAAATTATACAAGGTGTAACGTACCATTGGTAACTTCTTAATTTTTCAAGCCAAATTAGCAATTTGTAGCATTTTTTCCACCGATTGTAGACAAAATAATAATTTTTTAAATGGAATAACATTTGTATTATAAGTTTTTGTAAAAGATATTGAAATTTAGAATAGAATTGGTTATGATGAACTTTTCGCTAGGATCAAAAAGCATGGCATTGAGTACGAAGAAATTTTGCTAATACAATGCCTGCAAATAAAATTGGTCTATTTAGAATTGTTTTACAGGAAGATATGCAATGAATAAAAATTAATAAATCAAGAATCTAACCTTAAAAACGGCTTTTTATCAGAAATGTTTAACATCGAAATTAATTCTAGTTTTAGCAATGACGACATAGGTAGTTCGTGCAGCACCTTGTTTGACAAAGCTTGGGAAAAACATTTACACCTATTTCGTTGTCAATTTATTCATTCTAATCTATCAAATCCATCGTTGCTATGTTCATTAATCAACAATTCTATTATTTAATTATTTTCCAATTAAATATTGATATTCTATCATGTAATACAGGAGTGTAAAATTTTCTGTTCTATTAGCCATTTCATTCGACCCTATATCGCAAAATTGTGAAAAATCCTACTAGCAATGTAGAAAACGTTTTGGAAATAACGGACAAAATAAACTCAAACCAAAACAAAAAAAATCTGTCGCAATAATGGCTGATATTAGTTATATTGATATAAAGGCGCAAGGTTCATACAACGTTTAAATAAATTTCTACTAATCCAGTTTCATTATCACACCTGAGTCCTACGAATCTGAACGGTAACCATTTGTTCCAAATGGTGTACTTCCGCCTAAACAATTTTCATAGGCAGGAATTCCCCAAGGTTACTTGCTCGGACCGATATTGTTCATAACGTATACGTCCGACATTTTTAAAGGCTTAAATTAGTATTATACGCAAGCGATATACAGCCCAGAAAAATACGAGATACGAGATTTGAAAAACTGATATTAAAATTCAATCTAAGATTTTGTACTTTGATTTATGAAAGGGCTGCATCGCAATTGAGTGGACAGTTAATATTGTGCTGTAGCGCAGATATGTGAACACAGTTAAAAAGAAGCTTAATAAATCGGTTGGAGTATAACGTTCATTGATTAACAGGAAATAGATTTTCATAAATCCAAGGCAAAAGAGATATATCTATTTTCCTTCATGTGCAAAATTAAACCTTTTTTCGGATATTCAGTAGACGAATATTTGAAGAGAGGCTCTACGAGGCATACACTTACCTGATCTGGCTCTAAAGTATCATCAGTTCCGATAAAACTCAAAACTGGCAAACAATTTTTAAGCAAACTTGCTTTTGATATACATATTTTCTTTGTTCCCAAATTGTAACAAACTCTTTACCATACTGAACATGAGTTTTGAACGAACCTATTCGCGATTGTCCAACATCCAACATGCTTGAGCTTTGTTACACGGAGATACTTCTTTAAGGTTTTACAGACATTGAAAGACAAAATCTTTCGCTACAAATCATTCTATTGTCTTTCAAAATATTCACCATTAAGTGTTGAACACTACATGCGTTCGATCCTATGCTCGAGACATTTTTTTACTCATAAAGTGCATCTCCACAACATGAAGACTGCAACAGCTTCTTGAGACGATAAAAATCATTGCCCACAATTTTTTTGTTTGGCTTTCGAGGGCAAAAAGAAACCCTTAGAGAGTAAATCAGATGGATACGGGCAATACCGATTGCCAATAAGGCTGTAAGATGTGCTTTAATGTAATGTTTTTGCAACTCGTCATACGGCGTCATTTCGCCATTTTATGTAAACTAATGTCCTGATGCTCTCACTTCTTTATACATGCACAACAACAATCGACTGTTGAGCCCGCCACAGACATATGTTCTTTCTAACAGGATTAATCAAACAGATACGTCTGTTCGGGTAAAACTATGAGCATGTGGCTGATCACCATCTTTCTTTCCGGCGTTTCAGAAAATCTGGCGTGTCTTGATTTTCACCGTTCGTATGGAGTGAGCTCGCGTAGAACCCTCAATATGTGGGCCCTGCACAGGAAGAAACGTTCAATGTTTCCAGAGGCGTCCGTTTGCACAAACCGTTAATATAAAATAATTAGCTAGTTACTTATTTATTATACAAACGTATAAATAATATGGCTGACAGTAAAGAATTTGTAATTGTTTTTTTTTTTTAAATGTATAAAGAGCATGTTTATGGAAGATTAAAACTTCTAAATATGCAGATCGTGATAAAAGAAATAATGCATGTGATAAAATGATTAACATGGGGCGTTATACTTTGCCTCATTATCCTGTCTTTTTTTAAATTAATAGTGTTAGTAAATTATGTCATTCTAGGTACGTTTTTCTCATCCATGCGTGCGAAATTGTACCAATCTCTTGGTTACAATTTCAATTCATTCAATAGATTTATACGAGAAAATTGTTTTCGCTTAATTAACTATTCTTTCACCCATTTAGAACATTTTCGCTTTTAAGATTAGTTAGTTTCTACGGTTACTATCGGCGCCACTACAGTTTTTAACGGTGACTTTCACTACAGCTGTAGAGAAATCTGTTATGAAGAACAGATTTCTCTACACCTAATTTTACCCGTTCAGTTAATCTTGTTGAAAGTCTACAATTGGTAGGCTAATTTTGGAATTACTCGCGTTGTTTAATTATACGCTCTTTTGGTTTTCTCTTTTAAATACAGGCAAGATTTACCATTCTTCTGTGATCTGCGTAATTTTATTGGAAAATTTCTATCCTATTTTATAGCTGTAAGTGTAGCTACTTATGTGGTTCATAAGAGTTTTAATACTAATTTGCATAGCTCATGCCAAAGAGATATTGGTATTTACACTGTTCACATCTGATAAGGAATATTTAGGAAAATATTTCTGAAGGTTGGTACAAGGCCTAACATACGCTGTACAATCAAACGAAAAGAGAATCCATAATATTCAGGATATTCCATTTGAAAGTGTAGGTGAAAATATTTTTAGGAAACAGATCTTTATCCATATTGACGTACGAGATCTTTTGAGACACCCTTTATAAGTAACAACGTACACAAAATGACCTCTAAGAATTCTATTAAAGGAAGCAACATATTTTTGATTACCAGAATCTACACGGTAAAGCTTACCACTCACATTACTCTTCGCCTTAGAGCCTCGGCTCAGATCTTAATCCCGAGATAATATTCTTTAAGAACCTAACCGACATAGCCGAAATATTTGACGTCCCTGAAATGGGACGTCCGAAATACAGACAATCTTCCTGAGTAATCCCATTATAAGAGACTCTCTCTGAATTTATGATTGACATGAATTATACGGAATAAAATCTGGTCGTAAATGTTGAAATATAATACCGACCGGAAGTTAGGAAAAAATAGAAGTAGGAAAAGGAGGAAACGTAATGCAAAGAGAAAGAAAAGATCCTCTAACGCTGCGATCTTCTTGTTCTTGTGTAGGAATAGCCTCGGGTGCGGCGAATGTCTACTTTACTGAAGCAGATTGAGTAAAGATATTTTTTGAGGGGATGATGTTGAAAACAGCCTAAAGCTTAAAAGGACTCGAGCAGGATAAGGATGACATTCCGTACACATATATATGTGAGAGGCAGCCGCAAATGTAGGTCGAGGAAATAAGAAAAAAGCAATACTCAGACCGAATGAAAGCTTTTTTTCTGGCTATGCTGTGTCCACGAGTTATTTGCGCCTGAAGTGTAACACTGGGCTGCCTTTTCTTATTTATTGTTCCTATTCCTTAAAAAAATAAATTAATATGGAGTACTGTGAACACTAAGTATTTTTTTCTTGTTTGAAGTTCGCAGTAATAGAATTATTATAATAACTTTAGTCTGCACTGGCTGCAATTAGAAATGCTCCATCCCTAAATTGGAGTATTTCGTAAAAGTTTTATAAATGAATTTCTGAAGATCAACCTAATGTTTATCATATTGTATTGGTCTAGTTTTGTTTTCCAACATTTACAGGAACCAGATGTTGCAAACATGTTCCGTAGCTATCGGTTATTATTAAAAAAAATTATAATCCCAAATAGAACATTCTCTATACGAGGGCGGCCTAAAGAGTTTCCAACCTAATACAGAAACAAGTATCTTTTTATCAAATTAAGTTTTATTTCTCAGCATAATCTCCTCGCAAGTCTATATACTTTTCTCAATGATGTTTTCCTCTCTCTAATCCGTGGCTTCCACATTCCATGAAAATCTCTACCATCCAAGCGAAACTCTGAGCCTAGCAAACAGAAAATTTTCCCTGGGGTCAGATCTGGTGAATACGCTGGGTGGTCTATCAGTTCGAAACCCAATTCGTAAATTTTTGCCGTGGCGATTACTATGAGACAGAGCCTCGTCTTGCTCTTTTTTTCCACCAATGCGACAGTTTTCCCCTAATTTCTGCTTTCAGCTTGTCAAGTAATGATGCATTGTATGTCCACGTTAATGCTTTTATTTTTTCAAGAAAGTCAATTAACACAACTCCATCACTATCTCACAAAAATAGTTGCCATCACCTTTCCGACTAAAAGAACAATCTTCGCCCATCTTGGAGCTGACTCATATACTCGCAGTCCATGGTTCACAGTCCCCGTAAACAGCATCGATCTCAGCTTTAATTTCCGCAGGCGTATTGCTTCCCATACACAAGAATTTAATGACTTCCGATTTTTTCCAATTTTATTGTTAAAAACCAACTGAGCGTCCAACATGGCTAAAATTTTCAATAGAATTATATCTATGATGCCAGATTCTTCTAAAGTGCTGCCAGCAGCATTCAAACTTCAATCTTAAAAATCGGAATTGTTCTTATTATTTATTTACTGTAATTTTATGAGACAACACTTTTGCAAAGACAGTTCAGCAATTCATTACATACATAACTGTTGTGATAGTTATTATTCAATTGTAGTATGGCGCACTATTTGGTTCGGCAGCGTCATTGCAGCTCATTTCTTTCAGGGTGTTAGAGGTGGTTACTGGTAATGGTTATCGTGATATGTTAGAATACTTTGTTGTGCCTATATTCAATCAGGACTACAGCACATGTGGTTCCAGCAGGACGCTGCTACGATGCAAATTTTGCGAGCAACTTTTCCCGGTCGAATAATTTCAAAGATGATATTGATTGGTTTCACGATCCCCTGATATGACTCCTCTCGATTATTACTTATGGGAATAATTGAAAGGAAAGGTGTATATAATAACCCAACCACAGTCCTGGTACCTAAGAAGGACATTCGAAACAAAAGATAAAACGCATCCTAATCAGTTTTATTAAGGCTCGGTTTCAAAACTGAATCTACACCTTTTTTATTTACTTCAATAAGCCGCAGTGAAAACGTTATAAATTAGCAGATGTGGAGGAATGTGAGCGGCACATGTACCTGCCAGTGGCGCATTAACTTTATACTGACTTTTCTCGTCTATACTTCGTTAACTTGAAGAAATATTTGCATTTACATTTTACTTTAAAACTTCAATCGTGCTACACGAATCTGGAAAACTACGCGATGTTTTTCTAATTTCCTCTTCTAATCCGCAAGCTGGGTAAAGACGCAGTGCAGTATTTTGCTTAAACGGTATCGTTCGCGGCGTTTAGTAAATATTCCAAACACGAACCGACGTTCCGAAACATTAGTCTCACAGGAATATAGCCGGGCGCTTTTTGCTTACACTAACTTTTCGCACTAATACTCGGCTGTAGCGTCGGTATAGCTGCCTCATCCCGATAACTTTAATATTAAAGCCCGGAATAGTTTATTGTACATTAGCACATATAGACCTCGTTACGTATTACACCGCATACTTGAATTAGTTACGATTCATTAGTGCTTCTGAATGTTCTATTTGTGCGGAGCACGGGCAACGGCACATTTTCATATGTCGGCAAAAAGACACGAAATGAAGGAGAGCTTGTATTAGGAAACGTGTTGTACGATTTTATTTCCTACAAACGATATGCTTAAGCTGTTACATGTGTCATAGAAAGAAGGTAATGTTAAAAATATCACAGTTATAAACGTTACGTCTACTACTTTTTCAACTCTGGAGCGACTTTTATAGCTGATTATGTAATTTCATTTGAAGAATAATAGACATAAAAATGAAAAGTGTAGCTGTGATTAATAATGAACAAACGCAATCGGCAATAGATGAGCGTATAGGGGCCCAAGACAAACGAGGCTTTTTAACGCGAGCTATGTTAGACTTAATTTCAAAAGGAGGGAGTCCAGGAAGAAGACTCCGAGAACCAAACATCGAGGACCCCAGGAAGATCATCAACCTGATGAAACTGGAGGAAGAAGGACAAGGATCCGGAAAACCAAGGGTACTTAATTTCAAGTTCAAATTCTGTTCAACTTCAATCATTTGAAAAAACGCGAGGTTTTTAAGGTGGCGTGCTAGCCAGAATAGACGCATAAACTATTCTTACTATTCATTCAAACTGCCGAAGGTGTCAGTGATACTCCCGGATCTAAGAAGCGAAAATACTCGTAAAATCCAAACAATTTCAAAATATATCATTATCCTAGATCAAACGATTCTAAAACAAACAAGAAATGGCTTGTCGCTTCTAAGATACGTTTCCATTAAAACTTTGCGGTCGTAACTTACAAACAGCTGGTTTTAATCTTGGTTCCATTCCGTATGAATAATAATCAAATAATCTTCTATGCATGTGAGATACACATTTTTATTAAAGCTAAAGATGTTATTAGCTAACATAAAATCGATTCCAGAAACTAGAAATATGCGAATAAATAGCATTAAACTTTCAATTAATTTGGATGAAATAAAAATAATTTCCCTGCACATACCAGCATTTAAGGATGAAATGTTTCTTTTAACAGGAATTTCTGGAACAACACTATAGCTCTAGTTACGCCTGCCACATAGTGAGAAACCTAAAACACATACGAGCAAGTTTATAGCCATAAACGACATTTACAATTGAGAGGTTAAGTGCAATAACAGGTTAAGTTCAATATATTTCTCTATCCACTCGTGGTTGCCTCCACAGTTAAGCTGTTCAACATTCCGGACGGACATTTTTTTGGTGAAAATTTTAAAATATTTGGGGGACCTAAATCCGACACATGCCAGAAATGTTGTAAGTTGATGAACAAGATAGTTGCTGTTAATTCTGAGAAAGGCAGAAGCACCCTAGAGATAGGGAATCTCCGAAACCTTTTATTTAGATATACGAGAAAAAAGCAGCATTAGCAAAGGCTAACTCAGAAGCTGAAGTATTAATGTTTGATTACCAACGAAATCTTCTACTTCTTGCATAGTCCGGCGCATAAAGTACCCAGTTGTGGGTACATAATTTTCGTACATGTAGCCAATACTGGAAAAAGTTATTTCTATGTCTACTATGGAACATTAGGTGGAAATGGTCAGAACGAAGTGTGCAGCTTTCTACATTCTATTGATAACTACGTCCAGGAAGAGACTGCTGATGTGTACATTTTTTGTGATAACTGTAGATCCCTGAAGAAGAATGCTGCTTTTATTCAGTTTGTTATAGCCTTGTTCATTTGGGCATTTTTAATGTTATTCAGCATTGATATCGACATGTGACCGAAGGTTTAGGGTTATTGAACAATAAAAGAGGACGCCTAACGGATGCAAAATTTCTTTGCGTCAGGAGTAACATAAGCATAAGCATATAGAAGAAACTTTTAAGAAGTAGAAGTGTCTGAGGGTATATTTTTAAATTTAAAGAACACTGTCACTGTTTCTTTATTAAAAATCCTTCGAAAAAGAAAACATTCACCTTGTCAAAGTGCAGGATAACCAAGTGTAAAAAAACGGAAGTAGAAACTCTTGCAGTGAACGCAATTCTTTGATGTAAAGAGTAAAAAAAATGTTTAAGCCGCTTTCATTAACAAATGAGGATAATTTGTTGTACAGCGGCCATAGACGACTGGAAAAAAAAAATTTTACTGTACCATGACACTCGCAAAAAGTTACGTACCACAAACGGCATGTTGTACTACAAAATCTTTGAAGACTATCACTTAAACTTTGGATATGAAGAAACGCTAACTTCGGTATCTGAATACGGCAGTGTCAGTGAATAAAAAATGTTTAATTATGCATTATTGTATCGTTTTTTGTTTTGGGTGGTTAAATAAATAAAATAAATAATAAACTTATTTTTTGTTTTTTAATGAAATTACTGCGTAATAAGACGCCATGCCCAACTTTATTTTTAATTTTAATTATTTTAAATTGCACCAAAACCTCTTAGTTCACTACAGAAAGCTACCTGGCTTTACGTTTAACAACATACACACTTGTTTTGACTATAATTCTATTACTTTCGGCTTCAAACGTTTTTCCTTCTCCTGCAAATTTTGCTACATAAAATGGACATGATTATTGCACTAGATCCTTCAATTATAACAAAATGCCTGCTGCCAAAGAACTGTTATTTATTAAAAAGTTTAGATTGGATGGATTCAAATTATGTTGAAACTGAGAGCTTTCTAATCATGTGTATTGATGTAATGTTTATGCTGATAGTTGTTACCATTCACATTCTCACAAATACTTCTTTGGGTGTGTCCTATAATATTTGGAGGAACTGAATACGCAGAAACAATAAACACCGTTGCTTTGTTCTATCGTGAGCTCTTTGACATATTGTTTGGTGGCAGTTGGTAAGATGAAAATAGTAGATTATTAATAAACTACTAGAACAGACTAACTCTTTTTAACAACCTGAAACACATGAAGTACACCAAGCTGATGCTAGAAAACCTGTTTTTATGTAAACTAGAGGTCAAGAAGTCAATACTTGAGCAGTAATAATTTCTGTTTAAAGTTTTAGTGCAACGAAAATAAATATATAAATAAATAACCAATGACGGCGAATTCTCTTTAAAGTACCGAAATTACTCTAATTACACGGAAAAACACAATAAAAATTGATTACAAAGAAATAACTGTATAATAGACAATAAAACGTTAAAGTTATTTCGGTTTACTGTGAAACATCTGTTAGGGAAATAAAATTATAAAACTATAAAGGAGCGAGCAATGCATAAAAAATTGTATTTGCTGCAATGGTTGAATGAATACTTAAGATGCGGCAATAAAATAAATCCAAATAAATGATAATGTTGAAACAACAGATTTTATACCTATCGAAATAACAGCTGCATGTAATAAAGTAAAACAAATTGAATTGTAGAATAAACAATAAACATTATATTTTAAGCGATGTCTTACCAACATATTATATTTTTCATATTCCTTCCTACGAAGTTTGCAAATATGAAATTCAGGAGAAATTAAGTATCATCTTCGTCAAATACGTATAAACATTGAAAGACAATATTGGTGGCCGTGCCGGTAAAAGCGCTTTATTTATATCAAAATTATTGGGATTGTGGAAATTAATTGCTTTAGAGGAAATTACATCAATTTTTAATTTTTTCTGGAGAACATTTTATATATTTCTACTTGTTTTATTCAAGATAAGTTAATCAAACTTTATATTTTCAATCCACTCTATATGCAAAGATTGTTCCAATTATTTGAAGTGAAGATTACTGCCAAATACTGTCAACATTGGTAACAAATATATTTCTGCCATACAGCAACAAACACAGCTTTGACGATGACGAGGTGTTACGTTTATGACGATACCTTGAAAGGTTGTAATAAATTGGGAAGGAAGCGAGAAGAAACATACAAATTGTGGATGTCCATTCTTCGTGCAAGAATTATTAATTAGTTATTAGTATTAATAAGTAATTATTTGCAATGCGGGTATAAACTTCCAATACATGAATCGTATTATCAATATGGCAAATCTCTGAGGAGGCATCCGAGGCTCTAAATAAACAGGCAAAAGATTGCAGACGCCGAGAAAGATATCACCCAGAGGTGCGTAACGATCCAGAGGGGGCCCCGGAGAAGATGGTATAATGGGAGGAGCACTGAAGAATTTACCGCGGTTGCTGGTCAATCTGGGGCAGATTTTCAACGCAGCGCCCCGACTAACGTACTATCTGACCTGATGGAAATCTGCCAGAATTATCCCAAGTTTGAAACCGCGCAGGCTCCCGTCTCTCCAGACAGTTATCGACCGTTATCACTACTCGGATCATCAGCAAGGGTCTAGAATCTCCGTTCTTGGCCAGAAACAAAAAATATCTTGTAGATAACTGACTCATCAGATTATACATCAAGAACCGAAGATTCCACACCATTGTAAAGGGAACGGAATCTTTGGAGAGGAGCATGGTATCTGGAGTCTCACAAGGATTGGTATTAGGGCCGATCTACATCAGGGACATTCCAGAACCAACGAGCGAATTTGCGCAGACGCATTTGACCAAAATATTAAAAAAATATATCTAACTTTTTCGGGGAAAACGATTGCATTTGTCAGGAAACAATACGTCAAAGTCGCTGCGACGGAGATCAACTGGAATCGCAAGATCGAGTATCCTTTACAACAAGCTAAATTACGCAGAACATCTCAGAAGGCTTCAAAGCACACAAAGCACTCAGTACAGTCTGCTGTATCCCACCCTCTCCAAATCCCGACTTCGTTGGACACATTGACATATCTGTGCGAGACTGAGGAGACGCAGGAATTCCTTGCAAGACTCAATAAAACCTTGTTTGAGAAGATTTTCGAGCGGAGACCGTATCGTGCAAAACGTTGCCGTCCGAAAAACTCTTATCGAGGCGAAGCACAAGTCCACCTATGAATACCTGAGTAAGCTGATACACTAAAGACAACATATTAACACTTATCTCTTTTTAGGAACACAGCAAAGAAAGGAGCCCAGAATGAAGACCATGATGTCCACCCATACTCAGACACGAAGATTCCAGCAACTATTCGCAAGAAATATTACTCGAGGAAGCCAGGTGTACACCACCAACGATTGAGGGAGATGTGAGAGGGATTTTGGGGTCGAACGTATGGACACTGGTGGCTGGTTGAACGAATTAGACATGGCACAAATGAACACGTCCGATCTTGTAATTCGTAACATTACAATGCATATGTAAGTTACTAACTGGATATGCACTTACCCCAAAATCCCCCTTAGCTAACCTTATGTGACGAATTACATTCGATAATATATTATTGTGCTATGTACATACACTCCCCGACAAAAACTTAGATGCGGTAAGATGTTTTACGGGTTTTAAGGGTTACAACATTTCTTTGCGAAACTAGCAAGATATCTAATTAAGTTTTTATTCATAAAAGTAAAATAAACTTAAAAATATCTCCTCCAGTAATATATGAACTAAATAATAAATTATTACTCCAATGTTTAAACAATTTCTGCGACAAAAATTTAGACGCTCCGTTGCAAATGTAAAACAAAAATAAACAAACGAGTGATCAGTAATGCGTAGATTCTCCATTGTTCTTAAACACTACCAAGAGTCTGTTATTAATAGATTTATATAAATATCACACATAATTTTGAGGGATATGCTGCCATTCAGTCACTATTGAAGTTCCTGTACCGTGAAATATTGACGGCCTCCGCCATAAACGCGACATGCCAATTCACTCCACATGTTTTCAATAATGTTTAAGTCTGATGACCGTGCCGGCCACTATAAAGTTTTAATCTTTTTCTCTTTAAACCATTCAGTAGTGGTTTTTCCTTTATGAATTGGGGCGTTATCTCGTTGAAAAACAAAATTGCGCCCGGCCCATTGGTTTCCAAAACGTAGAAGATTGCCACGCAAGTCTTTATACGTCACAGATGTCATTTTGTTTGTGCAAAACACTATCCCACTTTTATCGCGAAATCCAATCGCTGGCCATATCATCACAGATCCACCTCCTAATTGTCTGGTCATTTTCACTTTTGGTTCCTTTCTCAGATCATGATAATAATGCGAGTACCCAACCGGTCCGTCCAAATTAAAACGTTTCTCATCGGAAAATATAACTTTTTCCCATTGTTTCTTCCAGGATACGTGTTCTTCAGCAAATCTCAACCTCGCTTCTTTGTGTTTCGTCGAAAGTGGCGGTTTTCTCAACGTTCTCTTCCGTGATATTACCGGTGACGCCTTTAAAATCCTTTGAACATTAAGCACGTGCGTTTGTACCCCCGCCTGTTCTGCAATAACTCTCGCCGACGCAGAAGAATTGGATGCACACCGCAATATCATGCGTTTGTCCCGCTCACTTACAGCTTTCGGTCGCCCCTGGCCTTTTGGTTTGCCGTAATTTTCCGGATCTTTTAGGAAATTTCTAACGGAATGATCGCTTCTTCGTAACCGACGAGCAATTTCCTTCTTGCTAACACCATCCTGGTGCCAGGCTAGAACTTTACCACTTTCTATCAAGGATAATTGCTTTTTTCTACCCATATTGCAAACACTTTATAAAATATAATTTCTCGTGGAGAAATGTGTACACTTTACCAGCACAACCGCTGCATATAAAGAGAAGTATCGAATTTAAAACATTTTTGCTTATATTAATGTGATAAATGCGCAGGGTCTAAATTTTTGTCGCATTTAAAATTCCTATTTTGATCTGGGAAAATCTCAATTACCCCTCATAAAGCAATAAATACGCAGAAATATCTACAAATGGACTATTTACATAACAAGTATTAATAACCATCATTTACATTTTATATAATTTCTATAAACTTTGTTTCGTAAATAGAAACAATACAGCGTCTATGTTTTTGTCGGGTAGTGTACATAGACTGATAAGCATTTCTAATGACCCAGTTCCCTTTGGGAACGACAAAGTATACATTTGATAATAAATCAATTTTTATACCATATGTATTGATTCCAAAGCACATTTATCGCATGTTAATGCGGAACAATAGATCCTACAGAAGACCCAAAGGCGGAAGAAACTCGTGTGCGCGTATAATGAAGGTGTAGGTGGTTGGGCACTTCCGTATTTGGAAGAGCGATGATAAAAATGATATATACCCGTTTTAGATTTTATGCATAATGATTGCGCTCACCTCTACCAGCGACGGGCTATAAAATCGCTACTTAGTAATGAATTATTGTTCCTCGCCGTATCGCGCATTCATCTCTTTAACTTTTCGAACGGTCTTGGGCAATATACCATTTCTAAATTATATCGTGGGTGATCCGATAGTGCAAACGTTTTCCACTTAATGCGGGCCGTATGTAGGTACAAATGTACGAACATGGGTAGATAGTACGTATCGTCTCTCATACATATTTAATAGTCGATAAACATGATGATGATCGAAATCGTTATATTGTGAAACGTTTTGTATTTTTTACGGTGCACGAAATCTTACGTAACCTAACCGCAAAGGATGACTTCAATATCTTTTATTCTTGTTCCCGCCACAACAAGCGATAAAATACTGTGGGAGAACGAACCGCCAGTCTGTCGTTAAATTTGATTTAGCAGTATTAGCAGTTGTGTAGATTATGTCCCACCATTTAAAGAGAAATTTACTATTAATAATAAAATAACAATAGTTAATCACCAAAACGTTTAGTTGTACAATATTAGTTATAGTGTTGTGCTATTTATAAAGCAACAACATATGCCATGATGACAAATAACATTAACTGGTCAGAGTTCATGGACCGCAAGTGATTAAAGGGATATTATAGAGATGATTATTAATTTTACTTAATGATCAGACTCTTATTCCTGCAATAGCTACCAGTAGGTTAATACTACCATTCTCACAGTTAGCGAAAATTAAATTAATAATTAAATTTTGATTATATTTATCTAAAATTTAATTATATTTCATTTGCAAGATGATGTACATAAACACAATTAGATAGGGTGAGTCGTCTCCGCCGACTCGGATGGTGAAACGCTGTGAATGGAGACAGAACTATTTTCTTCTTGCTGTAATATTCGGACTTGCTATAAGATTCTGACATCCGTCTGTTCTTAACTTAATTACATCTTCTTGCGCAATAGGCGGCAGTGTATAGTGCTTGAATGATAATAGACATGCGTTTAGGGGAGCCCCCGGAGTTCTATACTGGAACTTCTTTTGTTTCCTGTGTACGTCATCGTTACATAAATTCGTAGATACCTATGAACAGCGTATGTATACGGACTGCGCACAAGCATATCACTCCTTTCGCACATGTGACCATCAGACTGAGGTTTTGAGGATCCAGAGAGATGTGGATCTGGAGTTTCACACAGGCATGCTACACTTTTAAATCCTTCTAAATAAAATTTGTTTATTATTTTGCAGTAAAACGAGTGTCGCCCCCCTTCGTGACTGTGTAAGTCTCACTGTCGCCGGCTCTACTCTGCTCATCGTTGGGGAAGCTAAGGACCTGATTGTGGACAGCAATCTTATGTGATGAAGTGTGTCAGGTCTGTGAGCTATAATTTAAAATTTCTGTACCCCCACCAAGTAATAAGCCCATGCTGGCGAAGCTTGGATTGTGGGATCAAAAGAACAAGCCATGCTGGGGGTCTGGGTGAGAAAAATATTAAAAAAAATTCACATATTGTGACAGTAATTAGGGGTCAAAGACTCAGATGGTAGGGTCATATTATAAGGTTACACAAAACTAGGATCCCGAAGAAGACATTAGAAAGGACCATTGGGCGAAAAAGGAGACGAGAGAGACCAAGGGCGAGATGAAAGGGCGAAATCATGAAGAATATTGAACAAAGCAATATCACTACTAGGCCTTTAGAGCTAACGGACGAAATGTGAAGATGTTGGGGTACTAATTAGATTGAGTTCCAGCGGATTTTACGCATGAGGTTACGGATCAATTAACGCAAATATGTGATGACCAATGGATGAAAAATTTAAGGTATTGGACATGGCCAGCCAGATTCCCACCTATACCCTCTTGATTTTTTTTATTCGAGTTTGTATAAAAACAATGGCGTCTAAACCTATCCTGTAGGATCAACCATACTGTAAAATTTAAATTTTCCAAGTTAAGGTTTTCGCCTCTGGCATGGTTCACATACTGAGTTACCGTGATCAGCTGCTTCCCGCTCAGTTAGTTTCGTCTCTGGCGTGGTTCACACGTTGAGTTACCGCGTTAACTGTTGCCATCTCTCCTGAAGAAGTCCCATACGATTGTGGGCAAAGCGTCAAGTTTTATTTTAACCAACGACATGACACGGTTCAAACCCGGAACACGATTAGTTTCAACTGACTCTGGCCGTGGAAGTCTACGTTTTTATTTTAAAAAATTATATGGTTGGAAATAGCAACATGATTGCTTTATCAAACAAACATTAAAACTGAATTAGGAGCTGAAAAATTTGTTTGGGTTTTGGGTGTTCTATCTAAAATAATGAAGCTAAGATATACCCGATAAGTCCTAGATAAATGAAAATATTTTGGTTCAATAATACATGTAGGCTTTAGTATTTGCAATGTATACATTTTCGTACATCAATCAATGCAGTTCGTCGCGAAAAGTCTTGTATAGTAATGAGAAAAATGCGTTATTTTGTTTCCTGTGCGTGTTATTTATTAGAGATAAGAACTGGAGAGTCAATGGTGTTGCAGACATACTCAACTTAATTCAAAAAATCAAGGGATACGAAATGACAAAAAGCATCGATCAAACGAGATAGGTTTTGCTTTATTAGAAAATAAAAATAATCAAAAACAATTGGATTCTGCTCACTGGAGTATAGTGTGGAGAAACACAATGAATGAATAGAAATCGATACGTGCCGTTGCGAATTGTAAGATTCTGTGAAGTGAATTTTAGTGCGCAACCTGATACATTGCTACCACATTTAACGGTACTTCCTGCAGTGCATGGAAGCAGAAATAGTGATTTTACATGTCGGTTAAGGAAATTCAAAAGACTTTTGGGTTTTATTAATCTTCAAGAATGTAACACGGACGCTCTGGCTGTAGCTGAAATCTACAGCTGCAGCTAGAGCTGAAAGAAAAATTTGCAACCGTGAAAGAGTAGACGTATAGATCTAATTTATAAAAAGTGAGTATTTAAATTTTTGTGTTAATTTCAAAACATCAAAGCTTCTAATATAAGAATAGCGCTCCCATTAAATAGAAGTATGAGTGTAGTGCATCTACATTGAAAATCTTTTTCTTATTGTAACATAGTCATCAATCTCAACGTTATAATGCGTATGTAAGTATAATCTGAGTTTTTCACAATTGCTAATCACTGAATAATATTCGTGTATTAATTTTAATGTAGGAATACCACAGGATAGCATTTTGGGCCCATTTGTGTTTTCTTTTGTTCATAAATTATCTTCCAAAGCATATTTCGGTGAATAGGTTGTTTTTTTATGCAGACGATCGATGTATAATTGTATCTGCTCGTGACATGAAGCAACTAATTGTTAATACAAATACAGGTCTTAATTGGTTAATGATCAATAACGATAAATCTGTAATTATTGAATTTTATAATAAATATAGAGAGCCAATGGGTTGCTTGGCACATTTCTGGACAAGGGGGGGCGCAAATAGAGCAAACTTGCTCCAAGCTTCAGAAAGCTTACTATATGATCCACACTTTAAACGATATGCTCACCACTGAGACAATTTAAAATATTTATTATTTATCTATTGCAGAAGCGTATTGTTAGATTGGTGTTTGGTTTGCCAATTTGTACATCCTGTAGACATACTTTTATCGAACATAGCACTTTCATACTCACATCCATATTTATATATAACTTATAAATTTGTTTTTAATAATAAAAACAAAAATCTTAAAAACATGCAGACGCTCATGACTATAGCATTAGATTCAGGAACAACTTAACATATAATGTAGCATGGATTGTTAACTCGACAACTGTAGCAAACTTCAAGCGAAAACGATTTCTTATTGAGCGATCCTTCTATAGGTTGGCGGAGTTTGAAGCGCAACGAGGTGGAGGCTTGACTCAACGTAATTTACACAAAGGATTTAAAAATATGCAGTAACACAACTTGTCACTAATCTGTAGATTCCAAATTTCAATCTTTTCTGGCATAAGTATACCTTTGTTTTACACTTGCATATTCATTCACATATATTTGACCTGCACGACACAGCTGCTGCAGTAAAATAAAGGACCAATGCATATTATTCTATTCTATTCAATCAAACTCGCGGTTGTACGCATTCAACAGTCTCTGTTTCTGGAAAGTGACCAGGTCCAAAGACCATGTTGGTTGATATTAATTAAATTAAATTTTCTTAAGGCAGCCATCTATTTCTTTTTCCTACTATTTTTCAATTATTTTAGGGAAAATGTTTAAGAATGCAATGGATCCTATAAATCGGAACAATAACTGAATGCTTGAGAAAAAATGAGCGATATCCTGATATACCTCATTTGAGCACTGCTTCAAAACTTCAACACTAATTCCATCAAATTCCACCGATTTGTTTATATGGCAATTTTGTGAATACATTGTATACATCTTCACACAACATGGCCTTATCTCTTGGAGATCTATGGTTACGAATTTGGCAACCATATCGCAATTTATCAGTGAAGTCTTAGATAGGCGTGGCCAAGTTGATGTGAGCTATACAGACCTGTCTAGGGCGTTTGACATAATCCAATCATGAGTTGCTGTTGTTGAAACTGAGCTCTTTTGGTTTTGTTCCATCTGCAGTTAGTCTCCTGAAATCATACTTGAAAGAGAGAAAGTGTTACGTTACTTATAATGGATACTGTTCCAAAAACTTTGCTCTTACCTTTGGTGTTCCCCAGGGATCGAACCTGGGACCATTATTGTTTGTACTCTATATTAATGATTTGCTATTGAACATCAATCTTCTGACCCTTGCTTACGCAGATGATATTAAAATCTTCTCGGAAATAAACTGAATGTTGAGAAATGTTGCGTACTTACGTATTCCCGTTCCTCTTCACCTTTTATATTCCCCTACCAGACCAGAGGTGCTAATTTATTACGTAGTCTTGAATTTAGAGACTTGGATGTACTTTTTGATACCACTTTCACCTTTAAATCGCATATTAACAACATCTGTTCTGAAGCCGTAAAATCTCTTCGTTTTATTATGTGTGTCTCTAAATATTTCAAGGATATAACCTTATTAAAATCCTTATACTTCGCTTTTGTATTAAGCAAACTAGAATACGCTGTTCTGGTCTGGTATCCCGTATATGCCTGTGATTGTCTAAGTCTAGATCGCATCCATCGAAGATTTCTAAAATATCTCTCATATGAGATTGATGGAACATATCCTAAGAGGGGCACTCTGCAGAATGCATTGCTGGAAAAATATAGCATGGTAGCTTTGAGTATGAGAAAGGAGAGTGTTTGTGAGAGATTTCTACAGAAATTGTTGCGGAGTGACATCGACTGTCCCTTATTACTTCAGCGGGTAGACTTTCTGGAGCCACGATTTAATTCAAGATTCGATACTTGTTTCATTCTTCCCTTTGCAAGGACAAATATTATGCGACGTGCTCCTGCTTACACGCTTTGCAAGGCAGCTAGAAGATGTGACTTGTTCCGGTAGGAAGAAGGAAGGTGGGAACAAGAGAAACTAATTTTTTGTATCCGTAGGTTTTTATTTTTACTTCTTTATTTTTTCTATGATTTGTGTATATTGTTGTATCCTATTATTGGGCCTAAGCCTGTTGGATAATAAACGTTTGTTATTATTATTATTATTATTCACTGGAAACAGAACTGCAGGAACGTGGTTGCATTCGATCCTGCGGATACAGTGCAATTAATAGCATTACCATCCATATGAAAACGCGAACATACCGCATTCTTAATCACTGCCGGGGAATAATTTCCGAAGATATTACTATTTGATTGATATCAAAACATTATCATCGCGTATAACCGACTATTCATTTGTCCCTCGGAGAAAACATCCTCTGAGATCAATCACTTCTGTATATAAATTTATAATCTATTAACAACTTTGTCATCGCTGATTTCTAACGTAAGCAAAATAACGTATTTCTTGGCAAAGACTTTAATTAAAACGCAAAAGCGTTTTTCTTCTCCGAGCATACCGGTAGTTCAAATTGACGACAACGTTTGACGCAATAATTTCTATACTTAACCGTTAGCGACACGCTACAAAACGTTAATTAAGGTTGTAAAGGGACTTGTCGAAGATTGAAATTTCGAGTTCGAGAATGTCGACGCCACTACGGATGGTAATGGCTGTGCGCCCCCGGAGAGAGATTTCAATCTCTTGCTCGTTTAATGATCGTTGATAACGATATTGAATATTTGATTTATGGCGCGACGAAAGCGCATAAAATTATCAATGTCCTTTCGGGCGACTTATGTTAGGTACCATGCACCAGCCGATTTCCGGAAAATGTTAGGAGGGAACATGCTTAAACGACACCGACCGGCGCCATTCACTGCGAAAGATATAAAACCGGAGAAAGGGAATGGATGTTGTTCGAAGTAATTGTCGAATTTTATACGGAAAGTTTGAGGATTTTAGGGGTGTTTCCTCTTGATATTGGGTAAATCAAGTAATTGTAGGGCGTTAAAGCCGGCGTAAAGATGAAGAATCGTCGAATGTATACGTAAAATGGGTTTGTATTACTTCAATTTCGTCATTTCAGGATATATAGACATTGTAAATTCTATGAAGGTTATTATATGGAACTCACTATAAATGCAGCACTTAAAACACTACATAACAAGATTAATCCTGTAATATATAATAATACCGACCATGTATATGAAGCCCATTAATGTCAAATATTTTCCGGTTGAACCGGAAGTGGTTACCAACCTTCTTATTTACTCTTTGGGGTTCGCGGTTAACTATCACGAATATACCAATTGAAGGTCTACCGTCAGAAAACCAACTGAACTACTAGGCTATCAATTTTCACATACCTATAATGGGAATGTCTTTTCCGAAGTTTCTGAGGTTCAAAATCTGGGTGCCATATAAGATATTGAATTTGCTAGTAAGTACACCAAACTGCTTGGCTTTATTATAAGAACGTCTAAAAACTTTTCTTCTTTTGCGTACTTCAGATCTTCTTACTTTGGACATGTAAACGTGATTTTGCTTTACGCTTCTGTTGTATGATGTGCTCGGTATGCCGTCTATATTAAAAGTATAAAATCCGTTCAACGAAAGCTTGTCAGATCTCTTTGCGTAAGCCAAACCAATCTTTTGAAAATTATTTTATCCCATGTAAGCGTTTTGGTATTCTACCATTGTGTAAATGGATACTATTGCCACACGCAGGAGTAGGTTATCTTGCCACTAGGCAACTAGCCCGCTCATTGTTTTGAATTAGTTTAAGGTAATTTAACAAGTGAAAACTACTAATTAGAACCTAACATTTCTAGTTTTCTTTTTAAAAGTTATTGTTGACGTGTCTCATATACGAGGGTAGTCTGGAAAGCTTCTACCCAGCTACGGAAACAAGTATTCTTTTTGACAAATTCAGTTTTAGTTCTCTACATAGTTTCCTTGTAAGTCGATACGCTTCCCCAGCGATGTTCTCATCTCTTTAACCTGTCCAAACAGCGGTTAACACCTTGTTCTGCAAAATAGGCCTTTACCAGTGTGATGGCCTGTGCATTCGATAAAAATCTTTGTCCTGCAAGCGAAGCTTTGAGGGTAGGAAACAAAACAAAAACAAAAGGAAAAAAATGTTATTGGGTATCAAATCTGGTGAATAGGGTGGGCGGTCTATCAATTCGAACCCCAATTCGTAAATTTTTGCCATGGTAGTATTCACATTTTCTCAGAGCCAATTAACCCTTTGCAGTCCAGTGTTTTGACTCTATCTTGGCTTCAGGAGTATACTGGCGTAAGTTTCACCTACAGTCATTAATAGACGCTAAAACTCCGACTTGTTTCTGCATCAACAGGTCTTTGGAGATGTTGTTTTTGGTCCTAAGTGAACAAGAGCTGCGCCTAGGTTCTTCATCGCCAATCTTCAGTCAATATACAACAAACACGTTCGTTCGAGATGTCCACAGCATTTGCTATATCTATAACCTTAATTTAACGGTCGCCCCTCACCATTTGGTTGCGGTTTTTGGCCGCTCGAGTGTTCATTGCCAACCAACTTGGTACGACCACGTTTAAATTCAGCGGCCTAAAGTGTCACTGTGGCAAATGATGGTGCAGAGCGTCTATAAACAGCTTCCGTTTCAGTTACAAACGCAAGCTCGCTGTTAAATTTTTTTAATTTTTCCGAAAACACTAACCTCCAGTGACATAAATGACTATTACACAATAACTGAGTGTCCAACATGGCCGAACCTAAATATTTTTGAGGGTAACGCCTTCTTCGTATTGGAGCTTGAAACTTTTTTTTTTTTTAGTATATCTTCAAGAATCCAACATGCTGCATAGTTTCTAAAATGTAGAAATTTTTTTTTATTATTTGTGATATCACAGTATTCTTTACAAGCTGATTACATGGAGGAAAGGCATTCTGCTAAAGATACAAATTTTACCATGCAATGTAAGAATTTTACAAATACTTAATTCCCACTTACGAATCGTCATGTTAAACTAGATCAGTTGTTGCAAATGTTAAAACTGAAAATATTGAAAAAAACAAAAGGAAAAGTGGCGAAAAAATAAGTATTTTTAATAATTAAATACACAAAAAACCCTGCCTAGAATTGAACAGATAATGTAAGTACTCTCGATTATCCTTGGCCAATATGTGCCGGATAGAAACAAGTTGAATGGGACGATTCAAAGAATTCTTTTATATATATACTTATTGAGTTCCATACTTAATGATATACTTATTCCAAATGGTATCTTTCTAAGCAAAGCATATTAATAAGAACAGAAAAAATTTATAAGAAAAATATGTCTGTTATTACCATACAGGATATACCATTTAACCAACATGTTGAATTATGAAAATTTTCTAGGTTATATAATTATATGTGCTTGAACCTTTACGCCGAAGGCATGGAACCCTTTACACTGATTATTATACCCCGTTAGGCTATTACCACACGTAAAAGAATAAATAAAAAATCAGCACTGAATAAAGTGTCTGATTCGCTGCTTACCTATCACCCAATATATATGAAAGTATTTTTGAAAGATCTCTTATGGTATCTATTTAATCATCTGAAAATGTTGACCCACCATTTTGTACAATAGACACAATTCTACAGTTCCAGAAGATTGGAGCGTGCTCTATGTATGTTCAAGTTAATTGTTACTATTAAGAGTTCAGGTTAAAAGGATTCGGCGTGATCAAAGGTTGCCCATTCATTGCTCAAGCTGCCCTCCAACAAAAGGATTGCAGTACCTAATTTTTTCTACGCCTCGCGCCTTAAGCCATCGCCAATGCTACAGCCTTATCTCTTCGGCAGACTCCACAATTCAACTTACTTATTGTTGATTCAGCCAAAGGTAAACATGTCGAACTGAACCTTCATCAAAGGCATTTTATGTATCGGCAAATATTTTAAATACTTTTCAAAACTTTTCGGATAGAAACATTTTCAAACTATCTTATCCTCGCCTAGAGCTATCATCAAAATCGATGCATTAGTGTGCATTAACAACGCATGGAATGAGTCCAGAAGAGACAAAATGGACTTTAGAACAAATACACGTTAATTTTTAACTTTACAGAAGGACAACAGGCGTCTGCTGACGATGGAAATCCACCAACTCAATTCCGAGAACGAAATTTATTTAAATGCACTTTTTCTTTCATTCTCCAGTGCCATAGCGAACGCGGTATTCAGAAGCTTTGTTGAACAAATTGTAAATTACTGCCCGACTTTATATTCAAATCATTCTGCTTTACTCTTGTGGAAAAGAAAATCCCGGACCAAATTTAAATAACGTCGCGATGTTTACTAGGAGAATTTCCTTACATCGCTACGAGACAATAGCGTTTACAGCGACATCCGATGGTAAAAATTCTTCTTGTTAATAGAGGTTAAGACGAAGCAGGGCTGGATAGTAAAACGGTTTAGTAGGAAGACAATACACATAACTGCGCAATTTCCTTGGACTATTCTATTATTATACTTGTACATCGGGGTTTGTATATTTTATTAAGGAGCGAAGATGTAGGAAAACAATCACTATTCTCTTTAAAAATGAGATAGGGTGTAAATGTTCAACTTTACTCTCTCTTTTCCTTCGATTAAAATTTAGAAATAATTGAATGAAAAGTTCTGAACAATTACCAATAACATACAGAGTGGCCAGCTAACTCACCAGGTTTGATAAAAGTAGACTTCTTCAAGTGGCGTTAAAAGACCAAGTGTAACGAAACCCTCCAACAACACCAGATGATATGAAGAACAGAATAAGAGATGCATTTTTTTAACTATTTATCAAGATATGGGTTCATGCTTTTACAATAAAATTGACCATAACTTTCCAAATGCCCAGTATAACGTGATGAAACGCTGTATTGGGAGTATGGGGGAGTTGAGCTTAATCAAAATTTAAATTAATATATAGGGTGTTCCATTTAGAAAAGAACATAAGTTAAGTTCACCATGGAATAATTTTAAAGTGTTATGTTTAGGAGTGTCCACAATTTTTATTATACAGTATTTTTGACATCTCTCTTAGCAGCAAATATATTGAGCTGCTACACTATTGCACCAGCCTGTATATGCAAAATTAGAAGAGACTCGTGTTTTGTCGACTCTCGGGGAAACCAGTAGGCAACATAAGCACATTCTCATAAAATTGATAAATACGAGCCTATCTAGTCTCCGCTAATTTCGTGAAGCGCACGGAAAGTGACGAACTTTAGTGATGAGCAGCATTCATCTGATGATATTTAAAAAATAATGGCGGATTGCGAGAACATGAAGATCTAGAAAGCCGGTTGAATATTGTCCAAATCCAGCAGTGAGGGAGCTCTTCGTTTGAGATGAAATCCTGTCACGTTGAAATATAAACTTCTTGGAATCATCCATCAGTTGTAGAAATGAATGCAATTGCAACATATTCAGATATTTAACATACACTTGCCCCCTGTAGTATCCATAATATTTATTGGAATGACGTCACGTGATAATATCTGACGACTAATAAATCTTAATTTCACATTCGATATTAAACATACATCATGTACTAAGGTGAAAGGCAAATAAATGGTTTAAAAACAGAATTTTAATCTCATTCCACAACATTGCAGAATATTCAAATTCACATCTATGATATGCCATCTCACTAATCTTCGCGCGCATTGTATATCGGTAATTGTCGCTCAAGTCCATTTTCAACATCAATGGTCGATTAGCCTATCTCTTGTCGGGCACGCAAAAATCCCCTACAATTCTCCATACAATTGACATTGAAGAATGAGCTTAGATAATCGCCACTTCGCATTATTAACAAACCTGTGCGTGTAAATGTATAATGGTGAAAGTAAAGTAGAATGGTACCGGTGCATGCATGCCGGATTGATAGGGATATTCTATTACCTCATGAACTTCCTTGAACGCACGTTTTAGCGCAACAATCGTCGGTATGTAGGTACGTATCTAACTATCTGTAACGATAACCGTATTCATTGGGGACCTGATGTGAAGGCTAGCGATAAACAATGTAACGCGTTGACATTGAAATAAATCTTTCGATTCTATTGGAGTTCTCGATTACCATCGCAAGCAGATGAAAGGGTTTGGCGCACGAAGAGATATATTCTCGACAGTTTAAAGCACCGTTAGGAATACCACAATAAAAAAAGGAAGAAACATGTGGGGTGCATTTATATGGTTAGAAAGTTGGTACAAACGATCTGTAAGTAATTTACAACGTTTCAGTAACTAGATAAATAAATTTAAATAGAAAAAAAAGTACGATTAGACAATGATAAAGTTTAAAATTTTGAAGGTGAAGATGGAAAACAATTCGGTGCACAGAATTTAACTTTCTCAAACAAATAAGGCTGTCCAAATTATAAAGATTGGGGTGAGTAAATATTTATTCTTTGACTTATAAAAAAGTTATGGTAAACGCAGGTGCATCACTGAGCAATTGCCGAAGGTATCCCAATCTATGTACATCAAGTTTTACCTGTTTTGCTGCGAGGACATTTGCACACTGAAGCAAAACGCAATGCATTTGATTTATTTGCTAAGGTGATTTGTTGTGCGACTCGTGATTGGGAGAGCGACGTTATTCGGGGGAGAAGGCGCGAAATAATGATATCATCAACCCCAGCATCGATATTAGATTATTAGCGACTAGGTGACGAAAACGGACGGACGTGTGGACCAGCGTCCAATGAAAACGGCGCTTGGCTGTAAAAAACCAACTGCCGAGAAAAAGAGGTATAGGATAACCGTCCCCTTTGTTATCCAAAACGGTTTTGTCATATAACCCGCTAGGTACCCTACGAGAAGAAGGCGTTAAACATAATTGTAATACTGGTTACGGTGCGTAGCAGAAATGCTACAAAAAGTGTTATAAAGAAGCTGATCATCATCGCCGAGGAACTGCAAGTCTGGGTCATCATTGTCCGCCCAAGAAGACGTCATCAGAACCCATCAGTCTTAGAGCCGCGCCCAATCAGGTTTAATCAAATATTGTTTTTCTTTTGTTTTTGTCTATTGTTTTCTATTTGTATTCATATCCTTTCTTAAACTTAAATAACATATTTTTTGTTACTATAAATTCGAACTATTTGATATAATTCAATCTATATTATTTCCTTCAAATCTTATTTTTACATTTTTCTCTCGCTTATCTTCTACTGATTGCTTTTAAATATTATTTGTCTCATCAGTAATAAAACTCAATATTTGAAATCAATTCTTTTATTAATTAATATTCGACTACTTTTATTACACCAGAACCGTACGGGCTGAAATAAAGTTTCATGCTGCAAAATAAATACTCTATCGTTAGTATCAAGTAAGAATAATTTCATAAAAAATAAGTAATCATTTTGGTTCAACTTTCAATTAACTCAAAAATTCCAGTACCGTAACGCGGATGTTGTATTACGTTCGGTTGTAAAGCGAGCAATCTATCGTACAACGTTCGCTTTTCATGTTGTCAAACAACAGAGAACAACTGTCTAAAAATCTAGGCAAGTCTGCCTTGTGAAGTGTGTAGATTATGCTAGTGGAACTCAGTGAAGTGTGTGGGGACTTTGCACCTTCGTTATCGACTAGAAAAATATTGGACAGCAGAATTTAAACGCGGCCGTACCAGCATTTTTGATGAGGTTGTCCAAATGAGATCAGCACATCAGGAATGATTCAAAAAATTCACGATATGGTGATGGGTAATCAGAGATTAGAAGTACGTGAATTTGCCTAGGCTGTGAGCATCTCAATTAACCGGGTGTATAATAGTTTAACAACATATTTGAATATAAGGAAGCTTTCCAGAAGATGGGTACAACGATTGCTCCCAATTAAGCACAAGCCATGATTTCTTCCGTCGATTCATAATTGTCGACGAAGTATGGATTCATCACAGCACACCAGAGACCAAAGACTAGTCCAAACAGTGAACTTTTCGGGGCCAACCGGTGGCAAGGCCAATTTATCGGCAAACAAGATCATGTCCGCAGTGTTTTTCGACGTACGCTTTATAATCCACGTTAGTTACCTTGAAAGGGGCAAAACGATTAATGGCGAGTATTATGCCAACTAATTAGATCAATTCAACAATACTGTGAAAGAAAAGCGTCCGCATTTAGCGAAAAATAGAATCCTGTTTCATTAAGATAATGCACGCGTGCACACTTGTGTCGTCGCCGTGAGGAAATGGCTCAGCGAAGAGGTTTCGGTTCAAACGACAAAGCGATTGCAGAAACCAATGCCTGTTTTGCAAGGTTGGACAAATCTTGTCTTTTAGATGGGATACAAGAGAAAAACATTGAACTAAATGTGTTAACGTTAAAGAAGACTATGTTGAAAAATAACATAAAAATGTTTTATTTCTTGCCAAGGGCAAGTATTTACCAAACTCCCTTTGTATCGTAAAATAGAGTATATCCACTTATACACCGACAATATACACCGACCTCTCTAGATTATCAAGATTTACTACGTTTAACAAGCAAAACTGAATTAGCTGCGATTGCAAAACACAATTTTGTGACTTACGTAGCTTTAAATGTACAATATACATGTTGTTTTTAAAAGCACAAAGAAGTATAATTTTCGTGGTTATCTTGACGTCAACCTCGCATTTTTAGAAGCTTTCTTCCGCCTTTAAAAGTTTAAAATCCATTGCTGTGGAAATCGCAAACTCACCATTTTAAAACTTAACATGATTTTTGTGCGTTTTCAAAATGAAGTCTCATTTTTATTAAAACAATCCCCACTGAATTTATTATTATTGAATTTAGTGTCTGTTTTAAGTCGCATTTCTTGTTTGTGTAAGCGATACATAAATCATAAACCCACCAGTGAAACTGTAGCACACAGTTATGTTTAATTTTTGCCGGATGCATTTTTCGTTGTGATTAAATTCAATGTGTGGATAGAATTACTACCACTACAAGCAAAAAGAAAATTTAATAACTACTAGTAGAAACCATTATGGGTTGGGTTTCGAAATTTCACCCCATCTTTTTACATACTTCTTTTCCTTGATAATAAATAAAGAACTCACCGCTCTAGAGTTAACAATGGACATATAATAGCAATTAATACAAATATCACGCGTGTGCTACGTATGATAGCGAAGCAATATTTATTACTCGGCAATATAAAATAAATTATTACATAAGACCATTGCTGTAATGTGTAATTACAATGGAGTGTATATTTTACAATTAACACCTACCCAGCACTAATCGAAAGTATTGAAAGGTTAAAGTTGCAACTTTTATTTTAATTTTATTTTAAGGAGAAATGTTCTCACTACAGGGAAAAGATATTCATTTTTATTAAACTGCTAATATTTTGCCCTAATATGAAGCATCATCAGAGCTGAAAGGATACAATTCGTTAAGAGTGAGACATAATATTAAAGACACCAATAATCTTACTAGAAATAATGCACGTGCTAAGTTATAAGTAAAGTTCGCCACTTTCCGTGCGCATCGCGAAATTAGCAGAGACTAAACAGACTCGTGTTTATTCGTCTCATGAGAATAGGTTCCTGTTGCCTATTGGTTTCCCCGAGAGTCGACAAAACATGAGTCTGTCTAGTCCCTGCCAATTTCGTGAAGTGCACGGACAGTGGCGAACCTTAGTTATAAGTTATGTGTATTTGGAAAATGAGCGTTCTGCTTCTAATTTTAAAAGGTCATTCGCACTCTTGGTTTTCACTTGAACTCTTGTCTATACGTCCTGCAGTTTGAAAATCGGAATTCTTATTTATAACCGCACATAATTTATCAGTTATTAACCTTCCTACATTATCTGTTAGATTTCCAAACGAGGCTTTGAGGTCTTCTACTATATTCAGCGCTTCATGTAATAAAAGGTTGATGTTCCCTAATTTGGAAATAGTGAAAGAATTGAATAATTTTCTGAAATTTGCTGTAATTGGCTTACTGAAATTGCTCGGCCTTCTTGCGGATTTAAATTTAAGATGCAAGGTTTAATAATGTGCAAAAATTTCTCATAATATAAAACAGCTTCAGGCTACGTTTCCCATCTCGTCAATACCGGCTATAGTGGCTTAGGAATGCCCGGACAAGCCTCTTTAAACTCACGAATGCGTTTCGGAGATTTCATAAAAACTTTTTTGGTAGAAACTGTTAATTGATCTACTTTTGGATAACTGTTTCTAATAAATTCAGCTACAAGATGACGTGCAACATGCATAGAGCAAACAGGTTACATTATGCAATTAAAAACGAAGTTGTTTTAGTAATTCTCCAGCTTTACCTATATTTGAGCCCCCATCTGTAACCAACATTACAAGATGCCTCATCGCTTTTTAAAGTGCGCACTAATACATTTAAAATACAATTCTTTTTTGCCATCCACCGTCAATCAATTTTTTTTTTTTAGTGGATTGACCAAATAGCGAATGATACAGAGTGCTATGAAGAAGAGCGGGAAGTAAGAAAGGTAGGAGCACCCGCGCAGTACTAAGTTGGCGGGAAGTTAAACAAATTTACCAGCCCTCTTGAACTGTTTCCTATCCGTTACGAAATACTCCGTTACTTCTCTTGTTCTCACTATGTTCACAATGAGATTTGCTTCCTTCTGTAAAGAAAAAAGCTGGTATTGTTGGAATCGATGCCTAAAAACCAAAAAACAGGAGTTTTCGTAATATTTCCTAACATACTTAAAGTTATCGAGCAAGAAAGTTCCTATTTCAAAAGAATCTGTAGGAGAAAAGAATAAGACATATTAATTCCGATCATATCCTTTAAAGGCTATACAATTAAGAGTGTAAAGGAAAGAAAATACATGCTTACTAGCTCAATACAAACATTTCTTCTTTCTCGTATTTCATAATGTTCTATTCAACTTGTCACCAACGACGCCTACCACTAATTTTAAGAAAGAAGGTGGTGTCTTCGCATAAAGTACTTCAATGCGGTTATTTTACACGAGAAGGAGCTGTAACTGATACTGTAATATGTATAGTCAGACAAACAATGGCGGCGAGCCAGCGCGGTGAGAGAAATTTAAAACTCAATTTACGTCAATGTCTTCATAAGTGTTAAAGTTTCCGTTTCGAGACCTTTTAATCTATCAGATGCCTTTAAGTTATCTGCTAATAGATAAGTTGGACAAGAAATACAATTCGCCAGAAAAATAAGTACGAGTTTACCATCAACGTAAGTGTTTTCTATTAACCGACTAATTCTAAAAAGATATAATTTACATTTTTTGCTTCTTAGCTCGCAATGAATGCAACCAACCACACATATTTACAGGATAATTAATATATTATTTGCTTTCAGACATTGCAGATAATAATAAGTAACAGTGGTTCTATGAAGATTTTGGCATGATGGACGGACGATTCGGAAATAGAAGTCTCAGAACAAGCATATTACTACAATTCAAAACAGTTAACGGGACTCCATCCTAATATTTGGATAAGGATTTGCGCTCTAAACCCTTGCGCTAAAATGAACGTGGAGAAACCAACCATAAGCATTCTCACAGTTAGTCAGCATTAAAGCAACACATTTCTTACTTCGTACAAACTAAGAATAGTTCATTGATGGAACTATTATTGCAGATAAGCTTTTCTTCATTATACAAATTGTCTAAAATCACTCTAGGACATCAAGTATTTTGTCACAAAAATATCCTCCTGATATTGTCAATATTGTTTTTATCCCATACATGAAAGGAATACATGATTTAGTCACCCAATTTAATAATAAGAGAAAATCGATAAATACCTGGTCTTGGCAAGAAAAAAAAAACATTTTTATCTGTAAAATATTTTTCCGCCGATCCATTTTTCCATATTCGGAAATAGGAAATAACCGCTGTGGACTAAATCTGGACTAAAACCGCTGTGGACTAAAACTTATAAAATACTGCCATAATGACGACACAAGTGTGCACGCGTGCATTGTCTTGATGAAACAGGATTCTTTTTTTTTTCGGAATGTTTTTCTTCACAACATTGTTGAAACGATCCAATAAGTCCAATAAGGCACAATACTCGCCATTAATCGTTTTGCCCTTCTAATCAACATGGATTATATAGGTGTACATTCCAGAACACTGTAGTCATGATGTCGTTGGGCGTTGGCTTTAGCCTTCTGGCTAGCCATGAAAAATCCATTGTTGGGCCTGTTCTTTGGTTTCTTATGTACTGTGATAGATCGTTGTGAATCGACGTCAGAAATCATTTGAGACGTTCACGGGGAGGCACAACCTATACGGATGGCGAGCGTAGTCCTTCCTGTTACCCGCTTACGGGTATGGGGTTTGGTGAGCCGCAAGGCCACAGGAGTCCCACAACGGCCGACGCTAGCGCCGGCTAGAGTAACATTCATTACCTAGCGTGTGACTCAAGTAGAGTAAGAATTGAAATTTCGCTAAACCATTAATTGAAAATTATATTTACAAAAGAAACAGTATGTCTACTGGTGTGGTTACTTTTACACTATTTTATTGCACTCCGAATGAAATTTTCTCATTAAAGCAGTGCATTAATTTTTTTGTAAAGTTTCGCTAATTACACGAAGAAGATTAACATATTTTAATAGGTTAACACCTTGTTATTCTCACTGTTCACAATCAATACTCTAAATAAACGAAAAGATAATTCCAAACAAATACTCTCACGGACTGTAAACCACGCAGAAATCTACCGTTACGAATAAAACATTTTCCCCCGCGCACTATATTCGAAAATAGTTCACTTTTATTAATATATATATAAACGCTAACGGTATGTACGAAAGCCTGCGCAATAATGGATAATTAAAAATGTCCTAAAAAGCTAAAATACATTCCAGCATCATTAAATATAGGGATTTGCATAATGCATATTGGTAATTAAATCGCAAATTTAAGCCGCGCAGCGCTATTTTCCCTTTCTATATTACATTACTGTTATTGTTCGCTTTAAATATTTTCCTGTTACTCCTTGTTTTGCGTTAAAATACGAACTACAATGAAAGAATTAATTTGTTGGAATATGAAATTGTAATACTGCTGCTTTTTCGGTATATTTGAAAATAGTCATTGTTATGTATTTTTCTTATTACTGAAACACTATCGAATCAACATTTGCTTCACAGATGTTTCGCCTTTTAATCGCCGCAAAGTTATATTAGTTTTAATGAAAGGCGGAAATTAACACAAGAACAACGAAAAGATTTGTTATATAACTTTCATTGTTGCCTAGAGCAATGCGTAATTTGAAGTGTCTGATCGAAAAGAAGTAATAAGATTCTTTCGATATAATTCTGCTTTCAATTTGTAGGTTTCCAGAGATTCAGTGCTCCTTTTAAATTAGGTCACTCACGGAATCAAGATATTGAAGCTCAACATAATAAACTCGTATGTAAAGTTTGCTTCAGCTTAGCGTATTTAAGTGTCCCAACAGTCCACTTACAAAAATCATCATCATAACTAACATGACCGTATGAATTGATTTCATGGTCTCTTTAAGTTTTGCGTGTACAGTTTGGTGTGGACTTACGTATCGACTGCGTTATCCTGGGTTAGAGAAACGTACATCTCCAACTTAGGGCATCGAGAACCTATACCTGATTCTTTCTTTAGCTAGAAAAGTTACTGAGTGGATGTGTTTGCAGGGAGTGCTCGAGATTGCCTACCAAGCAAACAAATCCGCTACTTTACAACAATGTTGCGAAGATAACCGGTGCAGAAATTTACTGTAAGCTTGTAATTAAACGGATGTAGTTTTTCAGATAGAAATATTTGCTATTGATAGGTATGTCGGGACACTCTGGGGAAGGTATATCAAGCAGGGCCGATGAAACTTTTCTCGTATTGCCAGGCTACATTGTAATTTTTCAGAGGAGAAAATTTAGCTAATTGTGATCTCAATCTGGACAATCACGGACATTGATGGCAGTAAGGCGTCCGATGCCCTTGAAGTTTACCACATTCCGCTGGATTCATAACTTTCAGTTGGGATATCTGTTAGCATAGCTGAAACGCATATAATGATATTATAATATTTAATATAATAATTATAATATTCTGAACCAGAACCTGGGGTAACCCTACAAGTCTATTTCGTGAGAGGGCATTTATATTGTTTAACCAAAACAGAGTCAAGAAACTAATAGAACAGGCAGTTTAACTTATCTTAAAGAGACCTCCTACAGAGAATGCGAAATGAGTGAAGTTGTATAGAATATTAGTTGATCAACGAGATTCCATGAACGTTCTTCTTCTATTGAAATTGGCCGCATTCCAAGCCAGAACATTATTATTATTATTAAAAGGTTAAGAGCTTCCAATATACACAAAGCAGGGACATTATAATAACGAAGATATTGAAAATATTACAATGGTAACTTTTTCTGAATTCCTAAATTAGGGCATGAATGATGTTCTCGGGAACGGGGCCCTTTACCATTTATATGTTCTGCTTGCTACGTGATGCTGTAACACTGAACCAACAATGCGTTAAAGACTCTTTAGAAAATACTTTATGGCGATTATTTTCCAGTATCTGCGAAGAAGTATCTTAACAAAATGTTAATTTGATTAATACTAATACTATGTATCACATGTGAAGAAACTATTGTTGTAACAACGCAATTATACTTGTTCCGTCTGAATTTCTAATTAGAAATTTTAAATTTAGAGATAAGCTCCAGATATTAATTCAAAGTGTTTGACCAACCGTTGAAAATTTGCTGCACTCAAAAAAACTCAAATTCTCGAATTGTACATTTACAAATCTACAACAGAAAAGCTTAGTTTGTACTATTAATAAATTAAAAAATATGCAATGGATCTTATCTACACGATGGTAATGGACAATGAGAGGGTGATAGATCCCACAACATTTAGGTCTTCATTGTTGTCGACCTGTTGGTATGTCAAAAATTTGTAGAATTTGCCGTAGACAAAAAGGGGGTGAATGTTATCTGTTCCAGACTCTAGGATCGCTAACCTATTGCAAGCTTTCTCCCAAAGCTTGCAATGTATATCACCATATCTTACAACGTCGTTCCGGTTTCCATCGATAGGTAAAGCATGAGCTCCATAGGCACCATTGGCGTGGATTTTAATGCATCGGCGATACTTAGATAAGTTGCCCTTTGTATCTGCAAATACGATGTATGTCCGACATTTCCATTGAAATATAATATTAATACGAATACTAAATGTTCCTAAGGTGTCTAATATATACGGCCAAGGCTGTACATACGCTCGTTAATGAATAGTAAAATAAGGACAAAAATATGTCAAACACAATAAGAGAAAAATAATAACGCACTTCGTAAAGCAAGGTCGGCACTTAACGCCGCAACTCTCTTTAATAAAAACTTTAATAAACAACGTTTACCATATATAAACAGTAACATATAAAAATTCCAACAACAAAGAGGGAGCCTCTTGTGTATCCACTCACAACTCCTTCAAAAAGGAAAGGTTTAAAGCCTTCACGCTCGCATTGTTCCGTCGTCCGAATTCCTCCGATTAAACACCGTGATATAGTCAAAATACCGTACGACTTATGCCTCGACGGCCCGGTAAGTGGGCTCTGACAACTCCACGTCGAATTTCGGAAGCTCAAATCGCTTAACAAATGAGATGAAATCCCGACCGTTTCCACCATCAGCCATCGTTCACCGACGGTCTTAAACATAGGCTAGGTAGACGACCAGGCCGTTGTTTGGGTCGAAAGCGATTTACCACAAACATAATTAAGATAATATCATCTTCGACGAATAGGAGGAATTGGGTCCTTCCCTTGTGTTTCAAGACCCTTATCAGCTGTGTAGCTAGACAGTATGAGACGAAATTATTTATATCTTTGTGTACGGAGAGGATGTGGATACTGTTAGCCTTGCTTTAAAGGCTTTATGACGATAATTCTGTAAATATATTCATTTTATTTATTGGTGTATGCTTAAAACAAAGTTGAGATGCTTTAGGGATGCATTACTTGTAAACAAATTTACCAGATAGAACATATAGAACTTATTAGTCTTTGATAAGTTCTATATGGAGCACTTTTAAGGCATTAACATCATATCCAGCAACAAATAATGGTAAACACCATTTAATTACCAAACCGTTCTTTCCCCTTAAATCCTATTTCTTGATTAATGTATTTTGTTTTTAAATCGATTTTGTATTTTATTATTATTGGGTTATATAGGCTGCTGCAGAATAAACCATCACATTTGGAAGGATCTGTTCGAGCTATGATGGAGATAGAATGAAGGAAAATATTCTTTGACTAGCAATTGCCCTTCATGAATTAGATTGCTGAAGATTGTGTTGCCGCTGCATACTTTCCAAAGTTTCCTCAAAAATTTTAGGACGGATCTTTTGCGATCATCTAACTCTTTTTCGGGAAAGCAAAAAATTGTTTGTAGGAGCATCCCATTTCAATGAATAAGATTTCTTGTTACTCAACAAAAAAGTTTACAGCCAGTCATCCTCAAGCATTTGAATAATTGAAGAGTTGATAAAAAAAATTAGCTGCTGGTAGGGCCAAGATGTAATGTAATATAATGTAATGTTTATTTGTCGTCAGTTTAAGAAAAAACAGAGACATCGTCAAGTACAAAAGGTAAAATCTAAGTTAAATAATAATACACAAAATAATAAAAGAGGGGCCCTGTATAACTAACTTTTATATAAATAAAACTTTAGTGTAAATAAAATATTTATATAAATAAAACGTTTAAATAAATAAACCTATCTGTGGACAAAATACCACATAAAATAAGTAAACGGTAATAATGAAGAAATAGGTGTTAGCTACTAAGAAACTCGGCCACACTATAAAACAATTCGTCACGCAGATATACCCTGAGTTTCCCTTTAAACTGGCGAAGTGTTACGCAGGCTTTGAGATCATGTGGAAGCCTGTTATAATATTGAATGGCTCTATAGTGAGGATTCCCTCAAATAGAGTTGTCCTATGTCGAGGCACGTTCAAATTACGCGAGCCACGAGTGACCATTGCATGATACACATCTCGGTTAAGGATAAATTTTCGCTCATTTTTCTTGAAGAACAGTAGAATCTCCAGAATGTATAATGAGGGTAGAGGGAGTATATTTAATTGCCTAAAGCAAGGCCTGCATGAACTTACTTGAGAAACCCCCACCATACACCTCACAACCCTCTTCTCAAGGACAAATAAGTCATTGGCCTCTTTTGAAGAACCCCAGAAGATTAGGCCGTATCGCATCCTTCATTCGATATAAGCGAAGTAAAACATTCTGACAGAATCTAAATTAACACTTTTTTGCAGTTGTCGTATGCCATACAATCCCGTGGACAATCTACGCCCCAACTCATCGCAGTGTTCTTGCCATTTAAGATATGCATCCCAAAAAACTTACAGACGCGCATTCCATTAGGGATTTACCTTCAAAGGGAATATACAAACTAGATAAAGCAGGCAACATTGGTTTAAATCGTATTATACGCGTCTTTTGACCGTTCAACGCAACCAACGCTCCATTCTCCCCACAACGTCAGACAATGAGTGTGTCACCTCCTCCACATTGGATCCACATACTATCACGCTTGTGTCGTCAGCGTACTGAGATAGTATTATATAGGGAGTCATTATAGTGTTCAAATCATTGACGTAAAGCAGAAATAGGGTCGGGGCCAGAACATAGCCCTGCGGAACGCCACGCTCTGAATGCATACTCGGTGATACATAAAGATTCGTGGTACCATCCTGCACCCCACTCATACAAACATATCTCTCTCTACCAGCAAGATAGGACCGAAACAACCCACAAGCCACATAAGATGGAAGCGTATTCCATACGCTTCCATCTTATGTAGCAAAGCCTGATGATCGATTATGTCAAAAGCCTCACTCAGATCAAAAAATACTCCCCCGACGCACCTCTTTTCGTCGAGCGCCGTATATACGTAATTCATGACGGAGTACAGGGCGTCAGTGGTGGACTTCGCAGACACAAAGCCGAACTGCGTAGGCGAGATTAAATTATTACGGTGTAAGTAATCGATCAGTCTATTATTTATAGTTTTTTCAAAAATTTTGGGAAAGACAGATGCTACCGCAATGGGCCGATAGTTCTCGACATTACAACGATTACCCTTTTTGTGTATAGGCACTGTCTTAGAGACCTTCAAGGAGTCTGGAAATATAGCGCCCACCAGGCATTCATTAATCAGTTCAGTTAGTGGAGTAGCCAATTCTACTGCAACATACTTGAGAATATGGCAAGGGATACTATCCACACCTGCGGACGATTTCACGGCAATAGCTTGTATTATATTTACCACTTCATGGGCACATACCGGCTGGAGAAACAATGCAGAGGAAGTTGATATAGTCAAGGCAAAATTTATTGGAGGTTTTGGATGGATTGGATGGATTGACGAAAAATAGTCCCTGAACAGGTTTGTAATTTTCTACGGGTCTTCGGCCATCTCACAGTTGAAATATGAATGATAGACTCTTTATTCTTATCGGATGTGGTTTTAGTCAAGCTGTTAATTATGCGCCATGATGTTTTACACTTATTACGGGAACTCGATATGAGTGTAGTGAAATATTGTCTTTTCGTCGTTTCTACATGTAACTTATAATCATGTTTTTGTTGTTTGTGGATAGTAAAGATGTTATTATTTCTCGTAGCTTTGTATAAGTTAAAAGTAACCCTTATAGATTCTGTTTGGTTTCGTAGGTCATTATTATACCATTCGCTGCCGCGCGTGGTAGTGGTACTTCGGGATTATTAATTTGTTTTCTATTGATTTCTATATTTTGTAGTATCTTCAAGTAATTGGAGAAAATAATTAAAGATATATTATTACGTATAATTATCAAGAAGAAATAACATAAATCTGTATATTAATAATATAATTACAAATATTTTACACTGCAGCATAGAAACACAGCGTGTCATTCCGAAAGTATCAGAGCAAACACACGCCAGGCTAAAATTCATTTAGGTGATAATAACGTATTGCCAGTAGATATTACTTAAAAAATCGACGATAACGTTGTTTATTGAACTACGCGCTAGCAGCATAACGAGGTGATATTTCAAAATTGAAAAACGATCGAAATTCGGATCATTACTTTCCAATCAGGATTCTTGCTTGCACGAGAAGAGACGCGTCGTCTGCACATAAACAAATCTTGGTTGCGTCAACGTTAGATGGTTCGTTATATTATGAATAATGGTCCTTGTGAGACTACCTTGGCCATATTTCTGGAGCTTGTAATTCGTTGCGGAGGTAAGATTTGGATAAGCAAAATGATTGGTCTCTTATTATTATATTATGTCAAAGGCTTTTGATAAATCTACACATACCATCATCAAAAGCGTTATAGATGCGTCTGACGATCTGTAATACGCTCCTTACCGCTGAATATTTTTTTCTATAACCACGCTGCATGGGTACCTATTAGATACTCGTATTTTTGGAAGTAACTGATTAAATGCTATAGCTTGTTCAATTATTTTATCTGGCGTAATTCCTTTCCTAGTTTGAGAGGAGTTGGGAAAGTTCCCTGCTCCAGGCACTTATTGAACATAATCGCCAGAGGTAAGCCATGTTCTCTCTCCAATTGCTGTAGCAAATACGTTGATATTCCATATGCATCCCTGGTATGTTTGCCTTTCAAATTATGTATAAAATTCTGCATCTCTTTCGAAATGACAAATGAAAACAAGAAAGATCGTACATTATTCAGGATAAGCCCATGTAAGGCCTTCTGCCAATCACAGAAATATTAACGTAGGCTTCCACGGCCGAGTCAGTTGAACTCGGCTTTGCAGTTGGTTTTCGCCTCTGGCATGGTTCACATGCTGAGTTACCGCTATCAACTGCTTCCCTAGTTGCTAGTTTCGCCTCTTGCGCCCATGTAAGCCCTTCTGCCAATCACAGAAATATTAACATAGGCTTCCACGGCCAGAGTCAGTTGAACTCTGCTTTGCAGTTGGTTTTCGCCTCTGGCATGGTTCACATGCTGAGTTACCGTGATCAACTGCTTCCCTAGTTGCTAGTTTCGCCTCTGGCGTGGTTCACACGTTGAATTACCGTGCTGACTGTTGCCATCACTCTCCTGAAGAAGCCCCATACGATTGTGGGCGAAACGTCGAGTTTTATTTTAACCAACGACATGTCACGGTTCAAACCCGGAACACGTTTAGTTTCCACAGAAATATTTATTAGAGTAATCAGCTAATAGAAAGAATTGTCATCATGCATACTTTGCTTAGCATTAATTCTGAATAACTCCCTAGACTGCTTTCCACTAATTATTAGATCTCTTAATGTAAGAAGAATAAGATTTTTGTTTCGTATTGACACTTAACGAACTGCATATTACATCGAATGCAGCTATACGTAGTGTATAACGGCTCCGGCTCCGTGCGCTTGGGTGTCCCAGTCTACAATTTTCTAATTTGAGGACCCCGGTTTCAAGCGGTACAGCATGCCAATGTTACCGACTGCGTCTAGATGCTTGAACGCATGATTATACGTTACGCTTTCGAAAATTACGGGCGTAAACATAGTCTAGACACTAATATATCGGGAATTACATGTAAATTACACGCTACACGAACCGAGTTGGGTGTAAATTCAATTTACTTTTTAAGAGCGCTGATATGATGGAGAGATTAAGTAAGTATCCATCCTATACCATCAACGTGCTCGCACGAGAACGATGTCAAGAGTTCTTGTTCGCATGTCGTAATACCGCTAATTTCGCTTCGATTTTATTGTGAATTGGCTAAAGCGAATCGACCTAGATACTTGGAATGGTAGTAACGGTAGTGGCATGCGATTGGTATGTTATAAAAAGCTTGACCAATTGCTGGAAAGTAGATAATTGTATATTTTGACCACAAAAAAAAACAAACCTTGCGAATGACGAAAATAGCTTTGACACCAAGATAAATTATATCTGCCCGGTTAATGCTGTTACGTGATTAATTGCCAAGCAATTTACATATACATTGCGGTCATTATGAAAGGAACATATTACATAAAATTCTAGCAAAAACTCTCAAACAGGTCGATTTATATTTTTGATAATAACCTTGTTATTTAAAAAAACAACACGCTGTATATCTGTAGATTTAGATAGACGATTATAACTGCATCATTCCAATTATTACACATCATACATTCGGCATTAGATGGCGGTAAATATGTTGCTTGTGTTCAGTTTGATTTGGCCGAACCTTACTTTACCTACTTTATTAGCTGGGTATTCAAGGAAGAATGCACTTATGGTCAAAATTGTACATCAATTACTGAAATATATATTAGTCAATATTAATAAAAGTATGTCTGAAACGGGGAACGTCGTATTGGACGTCCCTCAGCAGTCAGTTCTGGGACCATTGCTTCGTTAATGATTTGCTGGTTTCTCTGCTATGTTGCCCTGTAGCCGACGATGTGCACACAATGAATAAAGCCTCTGAGAGTGTCTGAATGCAGCAATACCTTGAATATCGGAAAGTAGCATTATTTTTCTTACTAAGAAGCTTAAACCAATTTACGCTGTTTACTCCATCGACGAGAATCCTATCCCTTAAGGGTCGTCAAGGTTGTCAAGGTTTTGGGCGTGA
The DNA here is from genome assembly GCA_902654985.2 of Oryctes borbonicus. Taxonomy (NCBI): domain Eukaryota; kingdom Metazoa; phylum Arthropoda; class Insecta; order Coleoptera; family Scarabaeidae; genus Oryctes; species Oryctes borbonicus. The sequence continues at coordinate 702,828 of LR736881.1, read as the reverse complement.
TCTTTGATCACCATCTGCGTTTTGCCCAACATATTCGCATACGCAATGTACGTAGGTCTGCTTTCAAGTCATTTGGTTTCCGCATGCTCATATGCAAAGAATTTACGGATCCTTTAGTGTTAAAATCACCATTCCATGCATTTGTGAGAAGCAAACTGAAGTACGGTAGTGTGACTTGATATCCGTATTACGAGGTGCAGTTCTGTAGTTCTTCGAACCACGAGTAGTGTATCTGGGCCGCAAAATGAATGGCAGGTCCGCCGAATTCTTCACGGCGATGACCATCGCAAGTCTGATGGCAGTTCCACTCTGATAGCTCTAACAAAGATCGCGAACGTTTCTGCGATGTTAATAGATTTGGGTTCAGAATTCTGAAAATGGGTTTGTGATCGAAACGGTATGTTACATTTCTTCCATGAAACAAAACGTAAAAGGAAATGCATATATGGTAAAAGGACTAACGAGAAGTCATGAAGAGATCGTTTTAACTAAGAAAGTTGATATTGAAAAATTTTCGAATTATTTTAGATTAGACCGTGGTGAGTTCACAGAAGTGCATGATCTCAACAAAGCCACGACGAACCTCTGCAGTATACCACTGTATTGAAACAGAGATCCGCAGGGTCACCATGAGCTGAAACCGTATCAAATCATCCTGTGAAACTCACTGTAGATCACTCTGAGCCACGCTCAATTTCTTTAGTTAATAATTGATTTTTTACTATCTTAAGTAATTAAAGTCGGCTTTTCGAATTCAAAACCCAGTTTTCAAATTTATCAGTTTCATCAAATTTGAAAGCGAACAATCCCTAATTATCCTGTAGATTTAAGAGATTTAAGAAATATAAATTTGACAGCATTCAAGTTAGTTTCACAAATAAATGGCTACCTACCAAATCCATCTTCTCATAACACGATTCTACATATATCCTAGATGTGCAAGTTACCACAGTTCTTCTTCTAGCCGTCGGAAAGATTGATTTCGACGGAATTGATTAAAATACAGTCAGTCAAGATGACGAACTGGGACGCGTCGCCGCCTTCGCCACAGCGTTAAATTTAAACATATATTCAAATTAGAGTGGCCCGCGCGCGCGTGGAAAACATATTCGAAGTAGCTTCGCTTTAATTAAAGCCATCTTCTCGACAATCAATTTAAGCGGTAAGACTCGCGAGCTTTCGAGATGATGACACCAGCGCCAGTCAACTCCTTTTCTTCTTCTCGTGCCCCGCACGACGTGACAGCGCGGGACGATCGTCGCGATTATCGGAAAGTCGTCCGACCGGCCGCCCGCTTCGGTTCGGGCGAAGAAATGCAATTTGTCCCTGTTCTCTTATTTGCATACACTTTCAACGAATTAATTTAGTATTCATGAGGCGAATGAAAAAGTGCCGAGCCGTATTTGCGATAACGCTTCGCGTATTTTCAAGGGTATTGCATTATCTACAGTCTGTTTAGATTGTATGGAATAATGCTTCTACAGCCGCTATTGTACAGCATGTGAAAAACGTTTTGTATAAAAGTTGTTTAAACTCATCTAGATTATACAGTGCCCTGGCAATTAATATCTATGTCACAAGGTACATAGCGATCCAGGATGTTGTTTAAAGATTGTCACAAAACCGAGTTCTGTAATTAATCCAAGGCTGCGAAAATATTTACGACCCAAGTCAAGTTTTTCCTACAACCAGCCCAAAATCTCAAGAGAAAAAATCTCAGCATTTTACGAAAGTAATTGACATTTGCTTATTATACAACTTCAACAAATTAAGCCAACAACAGAAATCATTAGAAACTGAATTTCTCGAATAATGCGACTTCTATCTACATGTTCAATATAAGCTCAATTTTCGTTGTAAAAAAATCAATCTTTCCTCCCCGCATTATACAACATTTCGAAATGAATTGTAGCAAATTGTTCCCTCCTACTGCATTTTATTTTTTCCAGTCGTCTTTGTTATATTTTAAGCATGGTTAGGCAAGATAGAGAGAAATGACTAAATTATAAAGGTGACTAAATAGACTCGTGGTTTGTCGAGTCTCCAGGTGGCCGATAAGCAACACGAGCAACTCTATCTGCTGATACGAATAAACACTAGTGTATCTCATCGTTGAAAAAATGTAATCACTTACTCCAAATACCAAACTTTTAAATAACTCCAAAGCCAAAAATCCGCTAGATCCAGATGGTGACCATGAATTTTCAAAATGTCTGTCATATTCTTGGTAAGTCTAACTCGTTGGTAAATGATGTTTTAAATTGCGATCTTGCTTTGCGACTGTGATATTGCATAAACCTCAACATTTGCCGGTATCGTTCATCTCAACAGTTAGTTGCGACCTCATCATTCTGTATTTCCTCGAAAAAAATCTTCAGACCAATGATGAAACTAGCTGAGCTAGCATCAAAAAGTGACCTCCTTGTCATAAGGACCTTGTTGAATAATTTGCTTATGGATTTTCTATTGACCATATTCGACAGCTTTGCGTATTGACTTCATCACTAACAGAAAAATGGGCCTCATCTGCCCATAAAATACAGAATAAGCAATAGGAGTAAGGTTCAATTTCATTTTGTCATTATTCACAAAATTGTACCTGATCGCCAAAATCCTAACCGTGGTATAGTCGTTTTCCTATTGCAGCGACACTACTAGTTTCTAGCGGATTAGTATTATTAATTTTCCTCAAGAACTTCCGCAACTTGGACATCAAATCGAGATTTAAGTTGTTGTCTACCAGTTCTTAGAATAATTTGATTTTATAATAAATATAAATAACTATCTCTGGTTAACAAAAAAAGGACCTGTAAGATGGTCAGCGCAAATTTTTGCCCATAGGTTTATTTTCTATGGTTGTTGGGTAAAAGATAGATTTTTCTATTCTGAAATTATTTTCTGCTGCCTCTTTACTGACTTACGCGGGTAGTCCGAAAAATCTCCCGCTTCACACAGGAACAAGTATTTTTTTTATCAAATTCGGTTATATTTCTCAACATAGTCTCCTTACAAACATAAAAAAGTCGCTGGGAGCGGTAGGGTGGGCGTGTGCGAAGTGTGGAGTAACAAAACATTCCATTTTTTTCAAATACAGCCGTTTTCCCGCAATTTCTACCTTTAGTTTGTCAAGTAACGACGTGTAATATGCCACTGTTATTATTCTTCCCTTTTCAAGGTAATTAACACAACTCTATAACTCAAAAAGGAAACAGCCCTCATTACTTTGCCGGCTGCTGGAATAGTATTCGCCTTCTTCGGGGACCATTCGCTCGCGCAATCCACTGCTTGGGCTGTGCATTGGCTTCATGAGTATGGTGGTGTATCCAAGTTCCATCTACTACTATTAATAAACGCCAAAGCTCTTATTCGCTTAAAATGCTTCAACAGAGTTTTGAAAGTATTCATTTCAATGCATTTTCGGTTTTGAGTGAACAAGCACGACATCTAACGCCGGACTAACTTTTTCATGACAAAATCTTCAGTCACTATTTGACAAACACGTTCTTTCGAGATGTTCACAGCCGCTACTACTTCTATAATCCTAATTGAACGGTCGTCTAGCACCATTTGATGAACTTTTCTGATGTTATCGATAGTGGTTGGACTTTTTGGCCGTCGCAATCGTTTATTGCCAACTAAACCGGTACAACACCACACAGTTTTTATCTCAGCTTTAATTTGCGTAGGCAGAAAGGTAGAACTTTCAAATGTAAGAATTTAATGATTCGTTCGTTGAAACCACAGTTAAACAACAATTAAGCTTCCAACGTGGCCGAAATTTTTAAAAAAATTTTCAATGTATACGCAATTATATTACCAACATAAGTTTAACGACTAACGCCATCTTCACGCTCAAAGCTCTTCAGACTAGCTCCCTTCTAATATTCCATGATTAAAACTAGCATCTCATCTTTTGAAACCATATAATTAATGCCCACTACAACTTTGGATAAATCTAATTTCAAAAATGTTTTCCTCAATTAGGTTAAAACTTTATGCCACGCGCAATACATAATTAAACTGTGCACTTACATTTAGTTACTTTTAAGTTTTAAATGCCTCGTTCTTTTTTTTTTCTCTAAAAGGGACCATCCCGTAATTCTACCAGGAAAGCAGCGAATTGCCGTTGAAAAGTTTAAGATGAAACATTAATGATGATATAGTCTACAGCGCCGGAGCGCCACATTGTAGATTTACCTGAACTTTCAGCAAATTCTGCGGTTTAAAAATTCTCCCCCGAGACATCCGCGGTAGACTTTACTACTTTATAAAATTGCTATTAAGTAAAGAATTGTTATTACTTGGCTTGCGCTGGTAATATCTTGGTGAAATTACTAAAGAGTTGCTTTGTAATATATCTAGTTTAAACAAGGGAATAAATATATCTACATATCTCCACTTTAAACAGACAAAGTTATGGTAATAAGCAAAGTTGTAGCTGTACATATAAGAGGCAACTAAAACAACAAAAAGCAAGAATAATTTACGCTTTCTGAATTCAGATTTGAGAGATTGGCAGCTTGGTAGCTCCTTTGGATTAATTTGGTGTCACAAGAGACAATTGGGCGCTCTTTGCTAGCCAACTTGGCAAAACAAAAACAGATTATCAGAAACTTTATTTCTGCATATTGTAATAGTTCTTAAGCTATAATACACGTGACATCATTGTATTTCCCTTTCGATTACCTTCCAAAACCATAAACATGTGTAGAACGTTATATTTAAAATAAGAATCTTTAGGTCACTTCCGGTGATACCGGAAATGTAATCGAACTGCTGAAAACGACAAAGTTAGTTCACAAAAAGAAGTGTTTTCTACAGGATCTGCACCAATGCTGTAGATATAACTTGATTATTTTCAAATAACATATAAAGTTTAATTTTTTTTCCAAATCGCCAGATTTTAACACAAACTACTACTAGACAACAAAATCGTATCAATTGCCAATTAGCCTATAAATCCGTTCGATTTTAGGCAAACTCATCGATGAAATCGAGCAACTTTTGGTCAAACTTGTGAAGAAGGAACATTTGCCCTAGTAAATCCATAACTGTGTGGGAAAAGTACACCAATCCATGTTTCGAACAAATACAAATGTTTTCAATACTGCAACTTTCTATAACACGGAGTATGTTTGGCAGAAAATCAGTCAGTTTTCAGTAATCAGCAAGCTTTAGTAACGGGAATACGAGGAATACCATAGCTTTTAATGGTTTACAAAAACAACGAAAAAAAGATTACGTTTTACATGCGTTCGAATAAATTCTCTAAACATTTTTTCTACTCTGAATATGGTATTTTTAAAACATGGCTTCTGGAGAAGCCGTCCACGCCGTCCGCGCATTCTTTCTATGATATTTGGGAATAAAGGGAAGTTACTAAGCAATAAATCAGGTGAATGCGGGCAATGATTTTCTCATTCAAGTAACATATTATTTGACGTCCTGTGTGATAGCTGATATTGAGATGTTAAAGGGTGATGAGAAGTTGTCGATTGCTTTTCCTCATTTCGTCAGTGTCTTCTGGCAAACAAATTGTTGTATGTAATTCAGCATTACTGCAGTCTTCGGTATGCCGATGTCTCACGGTAGGTCGCATGCCGATCCTCTTCAATCAAGTTGTGCAACACAACGATATTTTTTGGAACAACTACCACTTTTGGGCGACCTTCACGAAATTCGTCACTGACGGAAGCATGACCACGACAGAATTTTGCAAACCAGCTGCAAACAGTCTCTTCTGATGATTCTTCATCAACCGAGGTTGAACAAAGCGATTCAAGGCATTCTTGTTATGTTATGTCTTTACTACAATTATAAAAAAAACCCCAGCGAAAAGCTTGACGCGAAATTTAAATTTTTCACAAAATTGCTTTTTTAAACGCTCAGGTTGAATAAACTACGCGGAGAAATTTCTGTGCTGCCATTGCTTTAACAATGCAAAAAATTGAACACAAATCAAATAATTATCTCTATTAGAGCTCCAGCTTTAATGCTGCTATATGTCTTCTACCTAAATATAGAACGGGTTCCACACAACGGTCTCAACCCTCGCTGTCCATGATAGTAAGTGAAGAGGTTGGCGCTCGTAGTTAGAGGACGAGTTTAACTTGCTAACTTTAACAAATTAAACTGGTGACAAATATATGCCTCCTCAATAATTAATTCGACCCACTTTGGCGTTTTTACAATACTCCCTCGATTTCATAAATAACTTGTGTACCTTGCTTTTAGCAGGTTAATAGAAATTAACTAATTTGAAATTCTTTACAGAATCCTTCCTTTATTTACATAAACAGCTCCTTTCAAACGATGCATTAAAACTTATACCTACCAACGCGTTATGTGGGTGTACATTACTCTTTCGCCCTACCGCATATACTTCGGTGAAGTCTTAAATCCAACGTTTATACCCCAGCTCCTCACGTGATTATGGTACGTTCGTAGTTTGTTCGTCTTTTTGTGACGTACGTGGGCGATGAATAATGCGGTAAGATTCGTCGACATGTGGAAGTGTTTTTTAATTTATATCAACGGCAACGGTAAAAATTTCACAGCCATCCCTGGATATTAAAGTTGGACGGGGAAATTGATTTCGAAAAATTAATTTTTGCGAGCGTTATTTATTGGGGTTGCGACAGGTGTGACTTGTATATTGGTTAAAAATATTGCCTGTGCCGAATCGCACAAGATTTGCTAATCAAGAACCTTAAAACTGCGTAAGACCTACATGATTATTTATTACAATTCTTTTTTGATATTTCTTTAACACATGGGATTTGTCTTCTTGTTTTCGATTATTAGGATGCGCCCTATGGCAATGATAATAAATAAATTTAGTTGGTGTAAGAGAAAATTCGTGTCGTGTAATTTTAGGCAAGTCAGCAAATAAAATACCGGTTATTGTTTGTTACTTGGTCATTGCTTATTGGAAATAAGTATGTTCGAGGATGTTTCTTTCCCTCGAATTTGATATTAGATTATTCAATATCAAAGCGAAAAAGCTGGATTTTAAGGAGCTAAAAGATGGATTTTAATGGGATAAGCTGACGTTCTGCACACGCACATCAGCTATGTATGTACCGATTTTTCAATACTAGTATGTACAGAAGGTCGCTAACATACATAATACTGCAGATGGGGCATTGTAAAGCTTGTAATTATTTTCACAGGTATTTTATTTGGAATACACCAATAAGACCAACAAAAAACCATTCTATGCTATCAATGTCTTCAGATGTTTATATCTTCTGCTGGTATTGAAAGAATTGATTCCTCTATCCAACCAATCAGATTTTAACTCAATTATTTTCTCCAACAATTTACTTATTATAAGAAAGGAACTTTATCTTGATATAAAAACAAACACCTTAGACTTATCGAGAAATTAAAACAACTGTAAACAATGCTCTTTGGCTATAATTCAATAATACAATTGGCGCTTTAAAAAGTATTTTTCATGTCTGTGGTCTAAATTTTCAGCTTGTTTCTTTTAGTATAAAAGTAAGTCATATTTCCTTTCTGCTTATGTAGCTATGTATAAAACATTATTCTACAAAAATGCTGCTATCATTTACAAGTTCTTTGAAAGAAATCGTTCCCTACTTAAAGTAGACTCCACCTACGTTATCCCGTGAGGTTAGTCGGAGCAAATTCCCTAGCGTCAAATGCCACTGAATTTTTAAGGAAATAACAGGTTTTTCGTCAAACATGAAGGGTAAGGAACCAATAGCAACGCAGGGTTGTTTACCGTTGATGGACTTTACAAAAAAAGTTACGTATCTGAACTGGAAATTGTATTATTGTCTTGTTATATAAATATCTAGCGTTCTTACGCTGCGCGGCAAAATAATGAAATAAATTCATTTAAATTGTAAGCGATTTGTTTTTCGAAGAAACGCTAGGACAGGTGCTTCCCCAATTTGTGGCTACCAAATCGGCAATTCTTCCAAATGACTTCTTTTTTATAGATTATTTAATTGTCTAAATAGTATCATCAACATTTTAATACTTTACGTAATAACATTTTCGAATAATTCAAGTAATTCAAAGGGTGGAAAACAAATTTTATTAATAACAATAGCCAAGAATCCATGGAGGATAGCAAAAATTCGGGTCGATCATACGGAACATTCCAACGAATTCCAGTGGATGAGCTGCACACGAGATGAATTGCAGCGAAGTTTGTTCCTTGCTTTCGCAACAGTATGCACGCCGCTACAACAAACAGTTCAAGATGGTCCAAACTCGTCCAAAGTCATTACACGTGATGAATCGTGGATCTATAACTGTGATCCCCAAACCCAGCAGCAATAGTCATAGTATAAGACATCTCGAAAGTTGAAAAAAGCGCCACAAGTTCGCAATATCAAGTCCACGCTGACGAGTTTAACAAGTGGCCCAATTTCTGTAAGAATAGACTTGTGACCACGATAACAACACGCCCACGCACGAGTCGTCTACTTTTAAGGTAGAAACAATATGACAACGGTCTTTCACTATCTACCCTCTCCTGAGCTAGCCCCCTGCGACTTCTGCATCTTCTCTAAAATAAAAGTCGATGTGAAAGGGCGACATTTTCACTCTATTGAATATGTTAAAATGGAATTGCAACGCCACGAGGCGACAAGTTTGAAGGTATCTGCGTAAATTAGGATATGCTTTTCTTCTTTTTACCGGAAAATGTTGGGTAACACCTAGTATAATTTTGTATTTGTGCAGGTGATACCTTGCAAACAAATAATCTGCCCTGTATTTATTTACTACCATTTCTTAAGAGCTCCTTTAGAGTCCACATATTATTTATACAATACCAAAATCATGCTAATACATGCGTAAAATAGAATAATTAATACCTCGATACATCACCTTCCCCATCTTATCCACATCAACCGTTTCCAAAAACTGATCGGCTCAATCGTAACGGCCCAGGAAGCTTTTCCATTTACCAGATTGCGCAACGGTTATCAGCAGTATCGAACGCGTTCTCAAGCTATGTATAGAAGCGATACAAACGATAGCAATCTAAATATAACGAGAGTGCTTTCGTGCAGCGGTGAATGAATATAGGACGAAGGTATCGATTTGAAAGGTAGATAATTTAATAATTATTTCAATATCGGAAATTTAGGAGGCATAATTAAATAGTTTATATAAATTATAATAGACAGGTAGCGCGAGATTGTATATATTATGCACATACACATTATTTACCAATTTTGATATTGCTCTCACATACGTTAGAAATCGAAAACAAACGAGGTAAAACAATCGCATCGCCAATTTTGGTGAGATACTCTGGAATACTTTTTAAAGTAAACTCTGAAACAGTGCTCGCATAAAGTCTACAAAGTACTTCACGGAAACGTTTCGCCAAATATTCACGCTCGGCGACATCGCTAATTATCGTCTGAACGGTGTGATTTCGTTGAATCGCCGCTTGATGCATTTCCCGCAACTTTATTACGCTTCGAGAAATCGTCGGACTTCGACGCATTCGTAAACTTGACGCGAACCGCGGAGAAAAAGTATCCAAGTAGAGCAGTTACAAAGAGCCACAGTGAGCTAGCAGAACGATACATTCATGGATGCTGCCGTTCGCCTGGCCACTACCTCATTCACTTCTCTTTGGTCACCGTTTATAAATTGAGACCTGACTTGTACAGAGTATTTCATTAAATGCACCTCTTTCTTCTCTACGTTTACACCGTATGTGAAGGTTGAGGATTATTATACTGTATTAAGCTGTAGTAAGCGGTAGTTTATTGACAACTTCACTCATTTTAACAAAATTATCTACGAAAGCCAGTTCAAAACTAGCGAATTCAAATTTTATTGCATGATTCCCCGAAAGTGGGTTCTTTTATAAAAGAAAAATAGATGAATAGACAGCATTTTGTTTATTGTGCGCATACTATACTAACTTGTAAAAGGTTTCATTACCAATTGTAAGTCAAGTTGGCAAATACTACAGGATACTAATTACTAATATTGCTTAAACAAATACTATTCGTCATTGTAGTTCCATTAGAAGGTGTTAAAGTTAAACAGAGACTTACATAAAACGTGTTTCTACAAATTAAGATACCCTTAGAAGGAAGTTTCCTATTAGTAGGTAAATTTTATAGTTATGTGTCATCAATTTAAGATGCTAATAAAATTATCTCCATTAAAGTGCTAATAATAACGTCATCAAGATACCCACATTAAATCAAACATTTTTCGCGTGAAAGCTTCAAGCTAATTTAAAACAAATGCAAGGAAAAGGTCGTAAAAGTGTTACGAACCCTAATTTACGGTTGACAAATTAATTCGATGAGATCAAAGCAAGGTATTCAAAGTTTAAAGTGAACCAATTAATTGTTTGCTATTAGTAAATTTTGAAAACTAATAATAAACTTATTGGAAGACGTGCTTTCAGGTTATATAAATAAGCTACAAATGATATAATTTAAATATTAACATCTAGCAAGAGATGAGTGTACAAAGGTCAGTGTAACCGAAATAATACTGCTAATACAGCTACTCATTGTATTGGAATCTGCGTTGTTCCGAGGGTATTCTCTACTTCATATCGCTATTTCTCTCTCCGCTTATGTAGCAATATCTTATTATTTCTAGGCATTTTTTTTATCTGTCTTTAATACATCATGGTCAGTTTGAGGAACCATTTACATGTGCTCCTACCCAAAGTACTCAGTTCAGCAGTCAAAGAACTGGTCAGGAGTTGGTTGCTTTTTGCCTCTACCTTTTAGATGGAAATATACATGGTTCGTCATTTCGAAGGAAAGTCGGGGTGGCAAGTAATTATGCGAGATACAGACTCGTGTTTATTCGCCTTCTAAGAATGGATTCGTGTTGCCTACTGGTTTCCGCGAGGAGTCTGTCTAGCTTCTGCTAATTTCGTGAAGTGCACGGAAAGTGGCGAACTTTAAGTGATGACTAAGCCTGCCAAAACGAATACAGCTTCCGTGCGTTTCACGAAATTAGCAGAAGCTGGACAGACTCGTGTTTTGTCGACTCTCCGGAAAACCAGTTGGCAACACGAATCCATTCTCATCGTCTGACGAGAAGAGTCTGTCCAGTCTCTGATAATTTAGTGAAACGCAACTCATTTCTGCAGGCTTAGTGGTGTTGGTTAATAAACCATAAGTAGCTATTATTTTAGTCATTGTTTCTAAGCATTTTTTGATCTGAGAGGGTAGTACAATATTTCATCACAATGTATTGATCAACTGCCTTCTGAAACTGTTCATACCTTCAGCTAGCTTCAAAGTACATTGGAAAATTCGGGAGACTCGGCAGTGCACTGAAGTCAAAGTGAACTCAAATATGTATAATTCTACACTTCTAGTTATACCGACTTTGTTATTTTAAATGGAGCGCCCTACATGTTATTACCCTATCCTACTTTGATTTTAAACTTTGTTCGATAAACTAATTATGTTGCTTCAATTAACCATACTTGAAATATTTGCATTTGTTCAAAATATCTAACTTAGGAAATTGAAATTTTACAGAACTGTTAACCATATAGAGTGGCATTAGATTCTTTCGAAAACAACTTTTTTAGATACAACTTATACCTGTTTTTCTTTTTCTTAGTTAGACCATTACAAAATAATCCAGCATTAATGAAAAGACAATCCCAGGGCGTTTAAATTATACGGAAAATCTGTGATTTCTTTGGTATTTCCAACGAAATTAATTATCTAAAAGAATATCTCTCCGGTGAGGAATCGAAATCGAGATTTCCCCTTTACTTAGATAGATGTGATAACTACTACACCACGGAGCCTATGCCTGATTCGAAATCACTTTGCAATGCCCAGATGTTATTTGTCCGCAAATATATTATAATGTCTCAACAGACACAGTATACTGGGTGGATTATTGTCGCTCGAAAACGTAAAGCGGCGTTCGAAATATTAAGAATTTAATTAAGATATTATGTCACGCCTTCGTCAAGTGCGAGAAATCGTCCAGAACACGCATCGTAAACATGTTGCATCAGCATCTTACCCCGAAATATCAGAAACAGCTTTAGTATAATACTTCCAAGATCTATAATCACTCGTCCACTAATCTTAACAACATCCTCTCTAAGTGCAAAAGAAATTCGTGGGCTTTGCAGTCAATAGACGAGTTTTTGGAGTAGGGCTGCTGTTGATATATGGATACTTATTTATTTGGTTTCTAGATGCTTTTTGTGTTCATCATTCTGATTTTTTTGATATAAAGAGGTATTATTATTACTATTACTATTATACTTGCCAACAAATATACGCCTAGGCACTAAAAAGTAATTTCGAATCTGGCACAGTACATGTGGTGCAATGGGCCTGGCTAGCAAACGCGGGATGATTTATGAACAATGCAAGAACATGTGGTACTTTTACCACTTGGTACCTACGGAAGCAGTCACCAAACACACTTTAACGAACAATACATAATTTGAGAAACTTTGAATTAATTAAGGCAAAAATTAGTAAAATATAGTTTTTCGAATTTATTTTAATATGATCTGAAGAGCACGAATTATCTTTGGATAACATTATCTAGGTGACCGAAGCCAAATTCACAAGAAATTTATTTAGAAAACGGGAGAATCGTCCATTCAACGTTTCAGCAATGCTGGATTGGTTCCCAATGGTCATAAGTAACTTAGTGAACTTTTCTGAAGAAAATCAACTTCATAAGAAAGAGAAAGCAAGTAGTTAAGTAGTATTTTAAAACATTTACTTTCGACACTTTTTACATTTGAAAGTTGAACAATAATTTTCAGTTCAATCAATAGTTAACGCTGTCGGGATAACGACTAAAATTTAAAAAAAATGTAACTGGCCGAATTAATTTTCCAATAATACAGTATATTCGAAAATTACAGTTATTTCGAACATACTGTATTATTGGAAAATTAATTCGGCGAGTTACATTTTTTTTAAATTTTAGTCGTTATCCCGACAGCGTTAACCATTGATTGAATTGAAAATTATTATGTTCAACATTCGCAGCCTATATTTAACCGCCAAAATAAATGTTAAACCAATTAATTTTACGCTTATCTTCAAATTCCGATTAAAACCTATTTCATTTTCGATTTAGAATGTGTTCGTTTTTACACCGCATTGCATGCGTACATTCTATTCCCATTATTGTTCGTCGCAGATTAATCTGTACGTCCATCCGACGTTTTTACAGCAAACGAAGTCACTGCGCAAATATTGAAATACGAAATTTCTATTCGCCTAACCGAAAAACACGAATTCGGATCGCATACGTTTCGAACTGCAGCACGACACGCGTACCTATACATAGACGCCAGGTAAGACGAAACTTGTTTACAAAGTTATAAAATATGCCTTCAAATGAGAAAGTGGGTAGACGAATTCCTGTTAGACGCATCTGTTAGCAATTTTGCCCTTAACTCGAAGCCGAACGATCAAAATCGATTTACGCTGATCGATCCTCTATTTCCGGGGCGAAAAAATTATTCCGGACCTTTTGAACTGCTTCAATATGATAACGTTATCATTATATCGCGTTATTCGCGCTCAGGTAGTACGAATCTCGCGTTTATCGCAGCAAGCGGGTTCCTTACTTAAATAATCTAATCGATATTTTCGGAGAAATCTCTGTTACTAGCTATGGGCGTAGAATTACCGGATTTATCGACACAATCCGCGTATTTGACGTATTTTGAACAAATTCGGGCGATTATCGAAACATACGGACCGAGAACACGCCACACAGAATATTCCTTGTCCGATTGCCGTGTCCGGAACGGGTCCACCTACGTGAATCTCGACTGGTGTGTATCTACGGACGTATATTCATGTGTATATAGTAGTAGTTTGGTCGGAGAAAATTGCATCTTGTATATGGAGCTGCAGTAAGCGTTTAAACATGTTTTAAATATTCGTTTTCGTTTTTTTTTTCTTCTTTTTCTTGGCGTAAATATGTGACAACACTTTATAAAGAATAATAATTGTATTGGTGTATAGTTTACGTCGAACAATTTGCATTGAGTAGGTTGCGAAAGTTATTCTTGCCACGTTGAAAGTGAGATAAAATTTATATCTTCTTTAAAACGCAGAGTTTTTTATTTGTTAAATATTACTTTTGATTTAAATCGGATGTTTTTATTTATTATAAACCTAATAAAATCCAAATATCTGTCATGCTGTATCATTAAATATTTACAAAAATCTAACATCTTGCTACTTGAACGAAATATGTACTTTTCAACTGCTAAATTGCAAATCTACCGCAGGCTGAATGATGAATCCGCCTATCGGTCATCTGGTATAACGGTACTTGCCCCATTGTTCCCTTTGCTGGTTCCCTTACATGTTGCTTTGCAGTTATTTATCTACAATCGTATTTACTCCATTTGCTAATAGAACTATGCAGTTGCAATGTCAATGACACTTTTCAATTCGTTGAAATGTTGTTAAAAATAATAAACTTTCGACAAATTTCGTCCTTTATATGTTGTTTCCTTGTTCACTAATATATTTCCTCTATAATAGAAGATAATTAGGAACGTGTACAGGAACACGCTATTATAAACAGAACCAGATTTTTAGAACTCTTAATTCTTTTAATAAACTCTTCAATTTTTACGTTTATTGTAGAAATTTTATAAACAACTACTTGGGACACCGATGGGCAGCCCTCTTCTGGCCTGTGATGCATCGTTTATTGGACAACTACATTGGTTTACTTCCGTTTGGGGACCTACTATTTTTTTTTTTGAAATACGTTAATGATCTTAGCAATCGTTGGAAGCAATAAAAAATGCTAATAACCTCACTGCTATACAAGAATGACAGTATTGTAGAAGACAACGGTGCTAGCTCCTAGAATACTGCTGAAGAAACTGAAACATCAAACTAAAAAAAAAAAAAAACAGTAGCGCAATACCTTTAAACACATTTTTTCATCTACTATTCTTTTGAAGAAGTACAGCAACCGCATTTTCATACTATATATATTGTAATGTTTTTGATAGATTAATTTAAAGAAATTTTCGATATTGTCAGAAATTTTCTAAAATTGGGGGTCGTGAATCCGGGAATGTCCCCTAGACACTCTTTCGGCAAATGAAAGTTTTGTTTAAGGATAGTTTCAAAACGGAAAACGAGAAATGAAATAATCACTAACCTTAAATGTTGTAGCCTTCTTCTACATAAACACAATATTCTTCAAATGCACTTTTGAATAACTTTTAAATAGTGGATCGAAACTAGGAAAATTGGAGCAACTTCTCAATATATTATGTCTGAATGATATCTCGACATAAAGTTACAAATAATAATTAATTATTGTTAGTTTCCTTGCCAACGGTTTTGTTTTTATAGATACCTATGATAATTCTTAACAATTTAAAATATACGATTATTGAATTGTATTCCGAAACGAACGATTTTGTTGTAGTGCGACACAAGGACGCAACTGCTGCCGGGATTCTGTGTTCTAGGAAGACATATTTGAACACATGCAACACTACAACGTTAAATTGTACGAGAGAATTTAGATGATACGAACCGAAAGACATTTAATTGACATTTATAACCTTTGTACCACTAACGTATGCCCTAGAACTTGCTGTAAAAATGTCTAATGTTAACTTTCGAAAAAGAGAATGATATACCCAATAGGTGTACAATGTGAACTTAGTAAAGAAGAAGTGATTACGGCGCTGATAACAGCTAACCTCATCATTTTTAATAACATTATAATATATATGTATATATTAATATTACATTCTTGCCTGAGGACAGCTATCATATTCTTAAAAACTTGTTAGCGCGTTGGCGTCCTGGCGCCACATTTTGTTACATGGGATAGTATTTCCAGTATTTAACGTCATATATATTAATAATCGGCAACCTTTCAATTATTATTGCTAGAATTCTTCTTTAAACTCTCATAGTTTCTATTTAACATTCTTACACATTCATATTTATAAAACACCTGCAAAATGCATCTTACCTTGACATTTAGGAAAACAGTCATTAATATGCAACATTTTTCTCAAAACTTCAATGAATAAGGAACATTTAAAACTATTCTAATACAGAAAATATCCATATAAATAAATCATTAATTGTAGACAGCTGGTCCACTTTTCTACTTTGAAAAAAAAATGAAGCAAATGCATACAACGTTTCACAATTTTTGGTCAAGGAGAACAACATGCGGCGTCATTACGAGTCATGATTTAACAAACAACTTACTTTTTATATTTTTACACTTTTCTAATAAGTACAGATGGGATGATGTATCTTCCGTAGCTTGCAACTACCTTATCTGTTTCTTGTTAACTCCCAAGCACGACACCGATCAATGGCCTTTTGTAGGTCCAAACCTTCACCTTGTAGCACTTTTTCCTGGAGTATTTTATCTGCTATACCCAACACTACACGGTCTCGAATGAGTAACGTCTATTCTTCTCCAAATTTACATGATTTTGCCAATCTTCTTAAATCTATGATGAAGCTATCGATAGGCTCTTTTCCTATTTGGTGTTTTGAACAGAAAGTAAACCTCTCTTCTTATCTTTGAATGCCTCGATTGCCTAGAGTGCTTTTACTTGCCTCTGGTAAAATAATTGTAACGCCTCTATTCCAACTGCATTTAAAATTGTCGCTACTTTGATTTCCATTGTTTGTATGTTAACTCCCGCAGCAACAGCAAATGTACTGTATGCTAACTTGAATCCAGTTTTCATGTGTATTGCCATTTATGACCAAATTTTCAACTAAATGTAGCCGCCAGAAAAAAAAATTGTTATTTTGGTTGGTTTTGCCAATGTAATGAAATGTAATCAATGAAATAAAAAATCTCATTAGACACCGATAAGATTTGAAATTCCGAGCTGCCGCTCTCCGGACAGGAGCTCTAACCACTACACCATGGAACCTCTTTACAAGTTCAAATCCTTTTGTGGTATAACCTAGTTGTTATCATTACTGAACCGGTAGGTTATGGATTCAAATCCTACCGGTGTCTAATAAGATTTTCATTTAATTACAAGGAAAATATCCAACTTTCAGTAATCACTGATGGAAGCCATACATCATAATTCTGTCTTCCAGCTATTTTCGCAATCACATTCACGCGCACACAGACGACGAATGGATATGACCCCGAAACCAAATAACAATGACACATCCCAGGCAAAGAAGCCCGCAAAATCGAAAGCAACATCAACTGCTTCAAATAACACTAAGGTTTCGGCCTACTCCGCATCTGACAAGTTATTCGGGGCAGCTGCTCCGAATTATTTCCAGAATTCATGAATTCGTTTCGTGTCGAGTATGCCGATACTTTGTTACTCGCCGTACTACTTCACAGTCCTTGCTATATTTATGGATCAAATCCTTACTGACCTGTTTTCTCGATGTTGATTGGATTCTCGACAAAAAGGTAAAAAGGAAAAAAACTGTTGAATGTCGGCACAAAATCTATGTTGTTTAGGTGAGATTACGCTACGAAGTACGTGTGAAAAACTATGTCCAAAAGCCTTCGAGACATTTCAAAGTAGGGAAATAGGCCGGTAATTGTTGATGCCTAAGGGATCATCTTTTTCTTAGACGGGACCAATGCTCACTAGTTTTCAGAATAATAGAAATGCAGAAGTCTTCAGAATAAAGTGAATACGCAGGCACAATAGCATAAAAACCTGACGTAGAGGAATTCTTATGTTTAATTGCTAATTCAATTCCTCCAATGGTAATACTTGTTAGCGCGTTAGTGTTAAGCGACACATCATGTAAATAGGTAAGTTTTTATTTTACTATTCGATATAAACGCTAGAAAAATCATTCCCAAAAGCATTCACTATATCAGTAGACGTGAAATAATTAATATTGTTATATTCCATACATGTAGGTATTCTAGCCCTTCCCCATTTACTCTAAGTGAAAGACCAGAACCGCCGCGGTTCATTACAAAAACCATTCTCAATGACAGCAAGATAATTTCTGTACGCCAAAGAGACGAGTTTCTAATAGTATTTGAATTGCAACCAACAAACAACTTTATCGAAACTAGAACTTAATTTTGCTATTCAAAGGCGCCATTAATGTATGGAGGCACTTGTAACAATAATCAGATTATACTTATAGAGCGTATTAACGTAACAGCCCCTGCTTGTATGTAGATTATTAATTTTGTAATTTCAAACGAAGTATGCATTCAATAAGGATTAACTAAGACAAAAAAGCATAATTACCACCTAATTAAAGGCGCAAGTTGTTTCCCTTCCTTACCTTCTATGAAACCGATGTTATTCCCACAAAATTTTAATTTTGGAACTATTGCCAAGTGATAGCGTTGATTTTATTTTACATCTGATTAAAACTATTATAAATGTCAAATATACGCAAGAAATGTTGCATATTTCGATGTATCAAGGTTAACGTTTTAGTTTTAAGCATATCTATATATTCATAACTGTTTATAATGCCCATGCATGGACACAACAGGAAGCGCTACTTTTCTTGATTTACATGCATAATTCTTGTTACAAGTGCTATTAATGGCGTTCTTATTCTGAGATAAACTATACTAAAATACTATCTGCGTACGTACGAGTGAGGTAATGAGGTAAAGATTGTGAGAAGCTAAACACGGAATACGTCATCTGAGGAGGCGTTTCATGCACGTATACATATTTGATTGCATTAGCTTGTGCGTTGTGAGGGAACACCGTTTTGGAATAAAATTTTTGTACTGCGTTGTATATTCACCAATGTGAAAGCAACACAGAACGCTCAAATCAGATTATATGAGTGATTATTAAATGTAGTAGGAAACTAGTTGGTAATATTTGTACGACTTCTTGTATGAATATTTCATATTAGCAGTGTGTTGTTTGTGATGATCAGCGTTTATCTATCCATCTTCGCAGCTACCTTGAACCGGAAATGAGATACGGCAGTACCCGGAAGAGGAGTCTACGAAATCAGATTGCTTCAAGAACAGCCTCATTGTGAGATCTTGCAATATTTATGTTAACCACAAGTTTCCGCGTCGCAGTTCTGCTCTAGAAAATTAGCTTTTTCACTTCAAGCCCATATTTCTTTTCATTTCAAAATCTTCACCGGGCTTTTCAGAAAATAATTATAAGGCTATAAATGGTATATTGTTATAGTAGGCACATGGCACAAATGCCTTTGGTCACTGCCTATTGTAACAAAATACCCTTGTATGTGTTACAATAGTTAGACTTTTAATAGATCTTAGTACCACTCTAGCATCTTTTTCCTTAAGTTTAGTAGATACAAGAAGTGGCTCATTGAAATATCGATGTCGTTTATGACTGACGGCAACGCATCTGCAAAATATGTTTTGCCGCCTCCAAATCTTCTTGGCATAGACGACAAATTTAATATCCAGCTTTTCTTAGTTAAATAGCGATATTTTAAGACTACATGACTTGCCAAAGATCTCAATAATTTTATTTCTGCTGGCTTTAGTGAGCCTGGTCTGAGTACTTTCGCCTATATTTATCGAAGAACACGTTGCTAGTACGAGATCTTTTAATTGTCCGCCCGTGTACTTATTGCTTGTTTTATGCAGCTGTTTTGAAGACCACAAACATCGTTAGGACCAATGAAGGCAAGTTTACTGCTTTTTGGCTATAAATTATGTATATAGAGAATGAAGATTTTATCGAGTATTAAAGATCTCTGACCTTGATGAAGCTTTGAATTGGTGAGAAATATTTCTTTGCAGTACAGAAGAGTTAATTTCCTAGAATCCCTTGCAAATTATCGCCACGCGTTAGTTCCTAGCAACTGTTTCCTTTCATTGCTATTTTTGAAGACGAAATGGTAAATGTGCTTAATAGGACGCATATTTCAAGAACAACATTTTCGTTTTCATTATTTAACTTAATTGTTGGAGTTAATTAGGTTAATTGGTCTTGGCTGCTGGTGTTTAATTTCTCATCCGATTATGTTTTAAGCGTATTTCATATCAACATATTTGGACCATTTGAGCGTGGTACATCATTCACTCTTCATCGTGCATTTAAAGAGAACCATCTTCAATATTAGGAGCAAAAGGCACCACACATGATTTTATGGTATAGCGGCCAAAAGTCAAGCAAACAGCGACAGTAGCGCACAGCTCTGTACATCAAAGGTATTCCACCCCAAATCATTATTAAGCTACCAGTAGGTTCATCTATAAACAATACTTCCCTTCAATTGTCAATTTGCGAAAGCTGGCCTAAATTTCATGCTAACCTTTGGAGAGGATTGTCTTAAGAACAGTGTCTCGTTGAGTTTTGAAGTTTCTGGTTTTGGTAGTGAAGGACCATAGCAGTCGACAATTCCCCTCTGGTACTACGAATTCCAACATAGACAACGGTAATCCTAGGTTAAGACGCCCAAAGACAAAGTCGCTCAAAAGAACACCGTTGCTGTGGTGATCGAGAGATTGGTACATCTTAAAACATTTCAAAGTCCTCAATTCCAAAAAATTCTGCATGATGAATGAGTTTTCCGTTAGAATTGCTGTTCGCCAACTGATCAAGAGAGATCGACATGTGACATATCGAGATATTCAAATCCAAAAAATTCTGCATGACAAATTTGTTGAGAAAGTTAGATCCCGTTGGACTCCACACCTTTTAACTGAAGAACAAAATGCGACTCACGTTAATTGGAGTAGGAAAACGTTGAACCGATTCGACAACGACAAGCACAAATGTTCCTAGCATTATGAGTGTTAAAGAATTGTGGATTTAAGCCTATGAACTCGAAATCGAATTCCAATTCCCTGTATGGGTGTTATTCGTTCCCGAAGTTTGTCGCAACGTTTATCTGAATTCCGAGTTATGTTGCTACAATTCCTTTAGAAGATTGAAGAACGGTTAGTGCTGATTGTTATACAATTATTTGTTTTCCGGAAGGGATTGCCATGCTTTGGAAAAGTAACCCAGAACAACGAATCCACCCCTACCATATAGAGCTCAAAAGACGATTGAGTTTCAGAGCAGCAAGACATGGAGTTATTCTACCATCCACCTAATTCCCGACAATTTTTTTAAGTTCCCTAGAATCAAGAGTGTTGTGCGTTCCGGTCGCCGAAAGGAAGTAAATGATGCCCTTAAAATGGAAATTTTGACTGTTCCAACTGATGACTAACATAACAGCTTTAATAGTTGGTATGCAAGAACAAAAACAAGGATGTTTTTGGAGAATAATTTGAAAAACAATAAAATTAAGTCGATCTACTGCTTGCTGTTATGGCTATATGAAAAACCAAAAAGACAACACTCGTGTAAATCTTCTTTTGAAACAAATACCAACAGTTTTAACGCTGTTCTAGATGTTGATGTTTATATTTGGTTAGCCACCTTATTCAAGGAATAGTTTGCGTTTCTTTCATAACCGAATTAATAAAGAAATTGTTTTGTGTTGCGTTGGTCGATGATAGCATTATATTGTTTCCATTCATAAAATGACTAACAAAGTGCATACGCCTAAATTATTCCATTCATTGAAGTTTTGTATTTCCATATAAGCAATAGAAGAAAAAAACTTTCTCTCCCACTGGCTTCTACCATCCATCAATCATCATTCATGTTCACCTACACCGATGATGTATTTAAATATTAATAGATACTTTGCTGACATCGACGCATCCATTACTTATTTATTTGAAAAGACAGCAAGCCAGCAACCTGCAAATGTTATGAATTGTAGTGCCCAAAACTCCGTACTCCGTATAGCTTCATTTCTTGTTATTGTCATTATTCTAAAATTATTAGCTATAATGCTGTGGATAACAAAAGGTGTTTTATTATACCTTCTTATTATATTCGTCAGCAATAATATAGAATACAAGCTGAAAAAGACGTAACTCATTCATCAGTGTAACAAGAAAATCCAAGTAAATAAATGCCTTCGCACCATATTTTCGGGGGGAAGGCAATTAATTAATAAAATAAAATCCCTCTCACCATTTTTTACACATTTATATACCGAGTAGAGGCTTAAATCGGCGTCCTCTTTATTTATTAAAGGCGATTCAACCGCTAATTAAACCGCTTTGTCCCGTGATATGACTAGAGGTAAATCTTTTTAATGGGCCATTACCAAATAATTTCACCTGCACCCTTTTTTAATTACAGCGGTCACCTTTTTAAGTATCCATCACCGTGTCAAGTGAACGTTGTTTTCTCTTTCAACCGGCGGAAATTCCTTAACAACACAATGTTCTACATACTGTCACCGCCACGATTCTTTCCTTTCTTTCTAAAGAATTCGAGATAAGGTTGTCGCAGTGATACTTTAGGGAACACAGCATATCAGAACCATCTAACACTTGGGTAACACTCGAAACCAGGGACGACATCATCTTTTGAAGTAGTGAAAGAGGGTGTTGTATACTAAGCGTGTGAAATTAGGTGTTGGCGCTATGAGGAACGTTTTAATATAATTGGCTCCGCTTTATCAGGGGGTGCAAAGTGATAGTAATAGGACCTTAGCTTTTAATAACTGACCGTTGGGGTAACGCTGCGTTCCCGATAAGCGAAGGAGAATTATTGATATGAGAATCGACTAATGAGTTTCTCTCGGAGTGCCTGCAGCTTTTATCGTGCCAGCAGCGGAGAGTGGCGGGTGGATTCTTGTTTTTAAATTAACATATCATTGTGCAGAAGGCGTGAGCTGCTTTCGTGACGCTGCAATTATATTCCCGCCTGCTCGATCGATAAGGTGGATGCGGCAGCTTGTGAGAAAGTTAGTATACTTTACGTTATGCGTGCTATGTATTTTAAGTGACAGTTGTCCTCCAGACTAGTTTTTTTCTTTCTTGCGGATTTAATTTTACTTTGAAGGTGTTCTACATTTCAATTGTAAATACGTGTCAATTATATTTTTTAAAAATGTCTAAAGATTAATTCATTATCACTAAACTAAAGTTAGCGAGCTGGTAATTTAACAAATTAAATTAATGACACATTTTTCTAAGTTTAAAATGATCAGGTAATATTTAAATTCCGGGAGTGCGTTGTATACGTAAAAAACTCATATCTTCTTATCCAATTTTCATGCTTGTTTTCGGGTTAATGTGTGAAATAAAATAAAAATATTTTTGCATTCCGTTGCGTATGGCCAGAAGAAAATCTCCACAGAACACACGTTTTCGGTTTGGTATGGTCCATACTTTATTCATTTCATTTTGAAGAATCGATTCACAGGAGAGCCCTACTTAATATTTTTATAAAATGAATTACAAGGACATCGGAATGTAGATATACTATCGGCTCATTTCGTTATCAGATCAAGCCACATTTGGCCGACAGGTTTCCAGGGCTTTAGATTGGTCACGATTGTCCTATCAGTTGCCCTACAGGAGATCCCCAGATCTCATACCACTAAACCATAACTGGTTTACTCAAAACAGTCTCGCAGTAAGCGCTGATAAAGCAAAGCACATGGCTTTCCATATAAAACAACGGGATATCAATAACGTCGAATGTTCAAATGGGTGAAGACATCCATCATTTTTGAAGTTTCTGAGCGTTGCACTGACACAAGACACATTATCATGGAAAGGGCATTATGAAATTCCATGGCAAAATCTGAAGTAAGGCCTACCTCTTCCGATGGCTAAAAACGCAAGTCTCAAAGGATACACTAATATCATGCGGAATTTCAATCGAGATTACAGTAGAGTATACTGCTTTGGCGTTGTTCACCTCATATGTAAACGATATTTGTCGCTTAGAAGGCGGTGGTCCGTGGAATCGTTGGTGCTCATTATCAGCAATTGCAAATACTACCACCACCGTGCCTTTACTTGCAGGAAGCCGCGAGTTATATGTTCACTAACGAGAGTACAATATCACGCAATAAAGATGTCTATAAGCATGATAGAAGGAATAAAGAGCAACTCCACACTCCACTCCGTTCTCTACATATAACACATCGCAGTAACACATTTACTGTTGAAAATAGCGCATTTAAAGGAATAGTTGCGAGAACCAAGCAGCTCCAGTTTGAAAAATTCTGGACAATCAAAAAGAATATTTCAGAAATTACTCTATTGTTTTTATGGCACGATTCTGAAAAAATATATACCAAGTCATATACGTATATAAGCAGTTTTATGCGGTATTTCATTCATGAGGCTACCTATTTTTTGGTTATTGTCTTTCAGATTCAATTAGAGATACAAATTCAGAGAAAAAAATATTCTCTTTTAGCAGAAACTCTATTAAGCAGTATTAAAAAGAAAAAGTACTATTCGTCTTCATTCATGTTTCCGACGTTCGACTTTCCTCAACTTTCCAGGCACATTTTTGAGAAGAGGAGCATTATAGACTTTATCATCCGGTAGACATGGTCCCGGAAGCAATAGCTTTTCAGACTTTCGTAGTTGATCAAGTGATTCGGACACGAAATTATTTACCATTTCAGAACACATACCACTTTTTTGTGTTTTCCTCTAACCATTGTTTTTGTAAATGGCTTTTATAAATCAGCATCTTCACACTATGAACTCTAGATCCAACATGGACGGCTTAAGCGATATCTATTCATACTTATTTAATTTAGAAGAAATCAAAAATTTAAACGATAAAGATTGATTTTGATGAAAAATAATAAATAGTCAAATTTTTAATGTAATCACTAACCATCGCCTTAGGTTCTTCTTTTTTTTACTTTACTCGTTTCAATTTCCTTATTCGCCAGACAGAACTCCTACGATGTACATCTGCTGTATAAGAGAGATATTGCAATATATCTACAGGTACCGCAGCTTCAGATATTAGAGTCGTAAGTCCAATTCTGCCGGAGCCAACGAGCAAATAATCGGTCTATTAATTGAATTTAATTACACCGCAGAAATCAAGGAAAGAGCCGAATTAGTGATTGTTTAAATTGGAGCTTTTATTTGCAAAAAAGCATTGTCAATTCTTGTGTTTACAAAGCCATCGATTTGGAATGAATACAATTACTTGATCCTGCGAATCAAACAAAAACACAAATCCTCGTATATATACACAAACGTTTCATTGCTTACACTGCTCTTTTGCAAATTGTACCATCCGCATTTCTTATTTCACATTAAGCTAAGATTATCAACTCGTTTCCTAGGTCGTTAAATATCTTATTAAGCAAAACAACAATACCTACTCTTACGAATTATACTCGCACTTGACCATTTATGGAAACCATCGCGCATAGAACAAACCGGGTATAATGAATATAGGCTCAATAAATGTTTAATGGTGGTTTCGCCAATAATTAGCGTTCAGCATTCATTTAGCGTTATCGCGCGGGTATTACACGATAGCGTCTAAAACTAAAATAGGAGGAAAAAGAGGAGTAATCGCGTTGAAATTATATTTTAGATAAGCTTAATATTTATAGGCTACTAAACGCGTTTAATGGTTATTAGAATTGCCTGTTACGCCCGGCAATTTATTGTTTGTGCATAATTATATGTAATTCTATCTAAAAGCGTTTTGTATTGTATACGTGTGTTCGCATATGATATTTTCTTTCGTAATTTAAATTTTTGACTACTACTTACGATTATATGCGCTCCACGTTGCGTATCTTCTTCATGCTAGAGATGATGACCTGCAACAAAAGTATTAGGATTATTATTTGATGAAACAATAACAAATTCTATCAATATTCAAGAAATCTCGGGTATTGCTGATATACAAGACTAATACTTTTTAATCCTCATACATTAATTAGAAACTTCCAAATAATCAGAGTTAGTAGAATCTCGGCCAATAGATTACAACAAATAAAGTGTATTTTATAATAAAACAGCCAATTTTTTGAGCAGCTTCGATCTGATCATTTATTCAACTCGATTTGCACCGTTTCGACAATAATTTCTTTTTTTAAAGCAATAGAGCAACCAAAAATAAAACCACGTAATTGGAATGTACCTTACCCAAAATTGCAAACTTTAACCAACATATACAATGTGAACAATTAATATGAAGTAAATTTAATATCTAGAAGTCGATGCTTTTTCCAAAAAAATCGCGAGAATGAGTGAAACTAATTTAAATACTAACCGATATGTTAGATAAACTAAAACTTTTGCTAGGCCATTATTAAAGCTGCGTGTGTGCTGCAATATTAGCGGCGCCGTTGGTGAGAATTGAATCGTTGACGCATACGTTAGGGTTACATGACAACACTTCCATTGCGATCGATTCTCCCGAATATAATACAATTCCACTGCTGTAGCACTCACTGATAACAGCTTTCGTAGTTACTAATAATGTCTTATAACTTCTCGAAAACAATGTTTCTAAAAAATCTCTAAAAAAAGTAAATAAAGAACGGCCTCAGCAATTGGTGTTTATTAAAGCCAATTTCATATCGAATCCTGAGAAAACTATTTATTCCGCTAATTGAAAGGGTTAAGATAAAAAGAAAATTTAAGAGACCGAACTTAAAGGAAGACGGGAAAGGATATTGGCAGAATCTCATGTGGTGATACTATAAGAGTAGACAATAGATCATTTTATTGATTTAAAACATGCTCCCATAACAAACGTCAACGAAGGAAGTACCTTTGGACTGTACAATCACGTTTTCACACAAGTCTCACAATTTCTCATTAGAAAACTATGAAAAATAATTGTTTTCAAGATCCTTTAATTGCGTTAATTGTGCTGTAAAGATGTTATAAATAAACTTATAATTAATACAAAAGGATATTTTTTTCTATGATATTGCATTCTTTCCTAATTTCAGTATTTTCTTAATGTGCATATTTAATAATAATAACAAGAACTTATTAGCTACGACATGAAATAATGTACAGTAAAAAAAAATAGTTACGTTAATTGCAATGAGACCAGCCAAAAAGTCTAAACCATCTAACTTCGAAACGAAGACATGCGGTGTTCTTCCTTTACCCACTACAAATAGAAGACAAAAGAAATAGATATATTGTTTGAAGTATAATGAGTTTGAAGTAAGTAAATTAAACTTTATTAATCGAGGCATTGAGATCTATATAAAGTAGCAGGTAAGGAAAGCTTCAACACACACGTATCGATATTATCAATCCCGCATGCGATGGATTTTAGCAGTTTTAACAAATCAAGCACTTCACGAGATGTGAGCTTTTTACTAATTTGCGGATGGGGAGTGATAACGAGAGTTGGGAAATGTCGATTCAAATTATTTACGTCTTTCAAATTGCCAGCAGTGTGACAATTTTGACTCAAATTAAGTTTTCTTAAGTCATTCCAGATCTGTCTACCAGAAGCTACAAAACTTGCATATTTATGTGGACATTGTCAGTTTTTTTTTGCATATATTTCGATTTTTAATTATTATATATTACTATTATAAGTTGGAAAGAAACGCTCAATCGTGCAACGTTAGGCAGCAGAAATGAGTATATAAGCAGGTGTGCGGTCTGTACCAAGTTGTAGAAGACTCAAATTAGTATTATTATTATCACCAATATCACTCAAAATTCATGATTTTTTTCCAATTTTTAATTAAATCTTATCTAGCTTTTCAAAAGAAGTAACAGTCGGTGAACCACCACCTCGCATTTCGAAAACGACTAATACCTGCTTAGATAATATTTTTCATAATTAACGGAAGGAATAGAGTTATAGAACTGCTTGATGTGGCTACTGCTTTGTCAGAATTTTCAGGTCATAAAAGGGTAATAGTGAATATAAAATAAAATATTGATTGCGACACGTATATTTAGCGATTTGAAGATTAAAGAGTTTGTAGTGGCTATTAAGAAAGAGTCATGGGAAGCTCTTTATACTGGACGTTGAAAAATATTCTATTTTTTTGATCATCCTTTTAAGATATAACCGACAACCGTGCAATGTATGCGATGAACTACCTTATCTTGAAGCTAAAGTATCTACATTACATACAATTTCCATTTATAACGATGAATATAAACCTACATATCTCTTTTTTAAAAGAATTGAAGATAACGTGATTCTTACTCAGAAATGTAACTTTTATAACAAGCAGCTTTTGAATTCAAATAACAAATCCAGAGATGCGTGGCGTATAGTAAACACGCACATGGGCAAACAAACAACAAACATAATTCTTGTTAGAGGATTTGGATTTGCCAGCGAATAAATTTAATGATTTGTTTGTCGAGTCTAATAGCAATTCTTTGTATTACTCACAATATATCTATCGCTAACAATTCATATTCTTTTTATTTTTATCCCGTTTACGTGGAAGAATTACCAATCCGTGAACAATTCTAGAGCTTCGAGTATAGATGAAATTCTTGTATGCTTTCTAAGGAAATGTTGAGGTGCGGTTATCGAACCCGTTTGCTACATTATAAATTACCGGTTGTTTTCCTGTATCACTAAAGCATGCACTTGTGTTACTTTTCTACAAGAAATGGGGTGCAGCCCCGTGAGCCCCTTAACGAGCTTTCCGACACTATTTGAGAAAGTGGCGTATAATCAACTTTATGAATTAATAATAAATAACGGTCAAACGCGGTTGCTTCAAACCTAAAGAGATTGAAACTGCGCTATTTCATTTTACTGAAACTTTGAAGGGCGGTAAGATTCCTTGTGGCGTGTTCTTGGAGCTGTCAAAAGATTCTGACCGTATAGACCATCAAAGACTAGAATTAGAGGAGAAGCTCTTAAATGGTTCGAGTCATATTTATACAATAGGAAGCAAATAACTTATGTACGTATTAAACAGGAGAGAGGCTACTGTTAACAGCAGAATTCCCCAAGGTAGGGTTTTAGGATCTCCTCTTTTCTTACTTTGACGGATCACAATTTCTTAACTGTAAACTACGCAGATGATACAACCTTTCTTGTGGAGGGAGGCACACTTGAAGAGGTAAGTTTTTGTGAAAAATCTCAGTAAATGGCTAAAACCAAACAGAATTTAATTTTATTTTAAACTACAGGTTGCGACTATCCATCATCGTTAATTCTTAACAACGGTAAATACACTGTTAAAGATTCGTGTACCGCATGGCGTTTTATAAGACATGCAGAGAATCTACTTGCTAACTATTCCGATGATCTATACTTAGGAACTACTACCTTTTATATTCAAAAAAAAAGGTTAATTTGAACAAAACACGTTTAAAAACACGTTAAAAATCAGCCAACACTCAAAATAGTCCAGCCTTAAATGTTTCAATAGCCTACCAACAGAAGTTAAAAGAATAATCTCCTTGGCCATCCTTAAAAAAAGGAATTTTCTTATTATCATGTATTACCGAACCATACACAATTAATGCATTAGTCTAGTCTAGTCTAAGACAACGCTCCTTTCTGCCTGTATTATTCTTCATTTTGTTTTTTAATTTTGTTTGTGTATTGTAATTTACAGCAATAAATTATTATTATTATTAAATAACATCGTTAAACGCATTTCCCCGCGTTAATTAAATTATTTCTTTCTACAGTTTTTGCGGTAGGAATCTATATGGATATTATTTAATGAAGCGTTCGTTTAGCGCTACCGGCGACGCAACAACATCCCAATCATTTTCGAACCATCTATAATGCGCCACACTGCACTAATCACATATTTCAATTAATGTAATTGTTTATTTCACGCGCGCACAAAATTGTTCGAACGCGAAATGAACAAAAATTCCCCACTCGCCTCTATATACCCAAACAATCGTCCGCTAAATAACATGGCGGTCCATTCATTCACGGAACGATAACGGAAGCACCAGCATAACAGAACGAAATTCATAATAATAACGCTAATACCCGCCCGCGAGGTAGCAACTAACGTTTTACGAAGCCCATTTAATTAAAACCGAAGCTGCATTCTTCAGGGGAAAAAAGGCGACAACAAGCAGCATGTGAATGCACACACACAATAATTAAAAACGATAGAGCCGCTACGTATTCCAGAGCTGCTAGGATCCCCATTAACTGTAACAGAATTTAAGGTAAGGATTCTACAAAACGCATTGCTACGTCGCGAAGTAGTCCGACGTCAGCAGAGAGAGAGATTTTAAGGATTAATTAATGAGCGAGTGACTTTTTCATTTCCTGGAAATACCCTAGTTGGTGGTTGGCGAATAAATCGCCGAGATCCTTTTATATCCAGTCTAATAGTTAGTCGCGATGGTACTAGGAGGTTCGGATAACTCCGGAAACTATGCTTAAGATAGTGGTGAAGAGATAGGATTTGAAAAATATCACCGAATACGTCTTCCTATTGGCCAATTATCTCGAAATCGTTTAAAAGTTCTTAAGATGTAATTTGGCGTTCGTTAAAACTGAGTTTATCGTCTCGTTTGGCTCGACTAATTATTGCATTAACGGTAAAAACTAGTTTGTAATCACAAGTACGAGAAGAAATTTATTTCTAACGTAGCTATTTCATTTAATGACGCTGAATAATGGAAAAATACGATTTTCCATGGAAACTTCTTGGGAATCTGCGTTAAGGGAACATCTTAATGGTTTTTCTTTACGTCATGATAGTAAGGATAATCGAAGGGTAGTAGTGTTCTTGAAACGTTTTTGTTATCTTTCCAGCAAAAGTGATTCTGAATTAACGCCATAGTACATGCAAGTGGTCTCTTAACTTTATAATACGCAATACAAACAAAAATCAACGAAGATAAAGTCTAAAATAGTTCTAACATACCGCTATGAACAGAGATAAACTGTACTGGAGATAGTAAAAAAGTGAAACGCCTGGGGAATTTGGGAGGGGTGATTTTCATTAGTTTAGGTCTCTGTTGGTGGGTGGCCCGTATTCCCTCACAGCTATACAATAGATAATTTCGCCATACGATGGCGTATCTATTTCGGTAAACTGATATGCCTGTATATGCTGTACATATGTAGTTATTAGTTGAAAATTGAAAATATACCTGGTGTTTCAAATTTTGTTACACAGTCAATAGGGTGTTGAAAAGATTACTTTTCGGAAGGAAAATCTAATGTAGGAAATGTGCTTAAAAGTGCATTGCCTAGTGAAAACAATGTTTTTTAAATGGCGAGCCATATTTTTGATCAGATATTCTGACTCTTTTTGTTTCCCGTTTAACTACCACGTATCATTTACTAATTTACGTTGCGGTCTCTTGACGCAATCCAATTCTTTCACTCCTCCTATGATGTTTTTGATCGGCCAAGAACACACTTCATTTAGGCAATACCCAGGCAAAACTTATGAATAGCGTGCAATGAGGCGATCGAATGAGAAGCTGATGTACAAAAGGGTGTTTGTGTGTGCGATTGAGTGGAAAGTGAAACAACGAACAATGGCCGAAACGGTCAATGTAGACGAAATGGATGAAGAAAAGATGAAAGCATTTATTCCTTCTATCCCAAGAAATACGGCAATTAAAACCAGAGAAGTGTGAAGAAAAGAAAAGCTGAAGAACTCCGGGAGTAGTATCAACATAAAATATGTACAGACCACTACACCACCACAAAATGGAGGAGTATCGAAGACATGAAACTAGATAGCGAACAAAGCGATGAAAAAAGGGAAGACGAATAGGTGAAGAATGAAAAAACTCAGAATAACAAGACCGAGGCACATAAAAAAATTGAGCAGCCCAAGAATAAAATACCACCGATAATAATTGATAACAAATGATACAAACAAGTGGACAAGCATATCCAAGCTAATGGAAATGAAGAATATAGCGACAATAAAGTGCAAAATGCTACCTAATGACATTCAAGTAGAACCAACAACGGATGAGAGACTACAGGAAGATGAGCAAAATGCTCAAAGAGAACCAAATTCAGTACTACACTTTTCAGACGAAAAGTGAAAAAAAGTAGAAAGTGGTGTTTAGAGGACTTCCTCTTGACATTACCGAGAAAGACATAAAGGAAGATCTTCAACAAAAGGAATATACTGTAGAAAAAGTAACCAGAATGAAAGGCAAAGAGGGTGTTGAAATCCCGTTGATACTCATCGAAATAAGCAGAGAATATAAATCAATCTGTATCACCAAATGCTGCAACCTGAATATCAGAGTGGAGCCACTCCGGACTAGAACGGACATCGTACAATGTAATAATTATCAACTATTTGGGCATACTCAAAGGAACTGCGACATACAATATCGATGCATGAAATGCGAGGAAGACCACTCCACGCATCTCTGCAAAAAGCCTAAAACGATACCCCCCAAATGCACGAATTGCAGAGGCGAACACTTGATGACATACATTAAATTTCGGCAAAATCCTAATAATGCAACGAACAAGAAATTCACGAACGCGCCACACTCACAGAAAATGCATGGACGAAGAGGAGACGGAACCAACCAAAAAATGATGACAAGACCAAAGAAACAGCAGAAAGCGATGAAGTGGCCATAATTTTAGATCGCATGATTATTAACTTTAACAACACTAATGCCACCGAAGAACAGAAGCTGGACTTTCTCAAACAAACGGAAGAACTTTGAACTACACAGGAAAACAATTGAAAGAACGGAAAACCATAATAACCCCAACAGTTCGCAGAATCATTCGATTGCAAGAGGACAATAAAGAAAGAAGGAATATTGCGAATAAAAAGGAAAGCGAAGGAAAAGGGACTAACCACCGAAAAACCGAAGCGAAAGAAAACGTGAAACGAACAAGAAGACCAACCAAATCAAACCAACAATAGACAACATCGAACAAACAATAAATGATGAAGAGCAAATGGAGGCAACTTCGACCCTGCAAAAACCAAACGACCTAGTACCTAAAATTTATGAGCATAAATAACTTTATTGCAATATAATTTTAATAAATCAAGGCCGATTTAAAATTTAAGCTTAACAGCACAGCGAAATACAAATTTAAAACAACAAAATTATAAACATTGTTCTAACGTAAATTATACGTTGTAGATTAGTGAAACAACGTAAACATCCTTCACATAACCTTAGAAGAAAAAAATCGAGAGTTATCAAGTCCGCAGATCAAGCTAGCCGTCTTAGAAGACCTCTATTGCCAATCAAAAGATCTTGAAACATTCGATTTAAGAAATTTGTAATTATTGCGTTGGAGCACCGTCATGCTGTGACAACGTTGTTGCCCTTTCTTCAATTGAAGTTTCCTGTGAAAGTTCCGGCGAGTCTTGAGTTAAAGATTTCTTTCACCCGTAAGAAGTAGCACTGTTCAATTATACTACCATTAAACAGTCCACACCAAATTGTTGTTCATATTATTCGAAAATTTGTTTGGCTACCCCATCTTAGATTTTCAAGCGACCAATAATGAAAGTGTGCCGATTAACAACGCTATTATTGTGAAGACGAGATTCATTACTTCACAAAATTCTATCTAAGAAATCAGTCTTAATCATTTGGATTTCTCCGAATAATTCAGACTGTCTTTAAGCTAAGAAGAAAATAATTTTTTTTTTTAAATTATTGTACCCCTTGCAGAATAAATCCTATTACTAGAATTAGATCTATATTGAAGTTCTTCAGACCAACATTTCGTAGAGCAGACTCAGAGCCAGAGATATTAGTGTTAAATCTAGGAGAGGAATGCAGTATCTTACTAAGAAGTGAAGTAGGATAATTATTTTCTTATCGTGGTAACTGCGGTGTGAACTATTTAATATATGGCGCTTTAATGCCTACATTAGGTTAACTTTGTATTTAAGAGGATGACAATATTTAAAATTAAGGTAACGACCTGTTGTAGGCATTTACAACTTTTCGCCTTTCTAATTTGTGGAGTCAATTGGTGGCGCCACTTTTTAATAGTTACGTAGTACTCCGTTGCCTCTAAGAAGAAAAAAAAAAAAACTTGACAAAACTCAAGTAATAGATATAGTGGTTTTGGTGATAGAAGCGCTAGGTACTTATTTTCCTGCTATGTTCCTCATGCAGGAGTCTAAAAAAATGTTCAGCCGCAGCGCGTTTGTTGTCTACCAAGAGAATAAATAGTTTGATAATGTTCAATGTTTTTTCATTGCTGTAGAATTTGACCCAAAAATATAATCTTCCATCTACTCGAATAACCATCAAATTCGCTGTACAACAAAATCTGGAGCACCGGACATACTTAAAATGGCAGTAACCGTGAACTTGTCTAAGATACCGATCTACCAAGTATTAATCAAATTTAAAACCTAAATACGATTTTGGTTGATGCTAATAACATTGGAAGCCTTTTAAAGGATACCAATGAAAAACCAATGCAACAGTAAACTTGTCCTTAGGCTTCAAAATATTTCATAAGAAAATAACTTTCGTTTTCAAACCATTTTTCTTCGACGTAAGTGGATTTATAGAAATTCTATTTATTTGCTTTACCACTAAACATGTTTATTCAAATTTTTTCTATAATATACCAAAGTATATTTTGAAACTTTCAATTTTTTACCGTTTGTACACAACAAATACATATGTATATCGTTCTCAGGCTGTCCACTAACAATACCTACATGTTTTACACCTTCTTTCGTCCATTATGGTGAAGCATGTGCGTTGAATCGATTTTTTTAGCATCACCTTCCATGACAGAATTCACGGATTCCTCTTTTTGGATGTAAAAATATCGCGTATTATCATCGACGAGGTGATCACTTGTATTTTTAGAAAATCCGTGTAAACAACAGCGGCGATTTTCGTAATCGCCTTACTATGACCTACTAATTCGTCGAGCACACATTAACTCACTTCTCCCGTGTGCTCCTTTATCCACCGGATCGATAATATTATGGGTTCGTGAAAACACAATGCCTACCACTACCAATACGTGTAATACTCTGTATGACGCTCCGTCGTTTGCCCACGGACCTACATCAATTATCATGTGAAACATTAATACGTGGAGAACACCTTTTTCCCACGTTTATTCGACACGTATGGATGCATGGGAGGTAGATGGATGAGCTGTACGTGTAAATATAGACACATATAGAAACATATACAACTGTACAAAGGATATAGGTTGCTGAGAAAATTCTTATTTTCTGTATTTTTACCTCCAAAAAGACCTGTTATTAACAGTATTTTTTCTAACGGAATGGAATTCTTCTCACCAATGGATTATAAGTGGCAATAAATATAGGAACAGGCCACCCTTTCTATGTTGTAATCAATAACTTCCTCCTTGAAGGCTACGATAAAGTTTTTTCAGTATTGAAGTCCTTCTCTCTGAACTCTTCAAATTTAATACTAAGACAATTGAAAAATCATTGAACCTTCGAAATGTTGAAATATGTTGCCTCAAATATAGGGTGAATCGGGAGAAACGGATCAAACGTCAGGATTGTAAATAATGTAATGAATTTATTTTAATTTTAATTTTTTTAAATTTATTATATTATTATATAATAAATTAAACTTGTGTGGTGCGGAGGGTGTGTTGTTTACCATACTACGCCACAGTCCTTGCTATCATAATTATTCTATCATTAATGTAATGAAGCTCATATGTTTTTACGTGATTTTCATTTGTTCTCAAGTTATAATGTAATAAAAAAAAATTTAATGGCGTTCTAGTAAATGGTCCAAATCTTCTCTTGTTTCCGAATTAATACGTCTTGAAGAAAATAAAAATATTCCTGGAGTTGACCACCCATGTAAAACAAAAGCCAAGTACATTCTGCATTAAAATTTTCTTTCGCTTCTTATCACATGTGGCGTACCAGTAAAGAAACATTAAAGATAAAATGGCATTCAATGTATATAAACAATTAATCAATTAATTAAAATTAACAATTAACACCCGGTATACGCAACTTTAATGTCCTCGAATCCTTCATCAATAAAGTCAATGTACCATACTTACAAGTTCTATGATTTGATGTATGTGTTCATTAATATAATAAACAATCACTTATTAAAAAAATAAGCACGATTTGGACCAATTAAAAAAAAAAGATATATTAACCTAGCTTTTTGTTGCATTTACGCACCTTTTCGTTTAGTGCGATAATACTCCAAGTAGTATTAAACAGAACCCGTGATGTAGCTTTATTAGCTCAAGAATTATATTGAATGAGACGATTGTAATGCATTGTAATTCATTAAATCAACTGCTGAACTGCTAAAAGCTCACCGTAATCCGCGAATTTTCAAAACGCTCGTTCAAGGTTTCCGAAAAGCAGCTTATAATGGGATTCTACACAAATTAACTTAAAAGCACCAGGGGATTTCGTGGCTCCCAACACTTTGAAAAGATTGCACATTTCCTAACACTAAAAGTTCTTTTTGATTTTAACAATGTTTACAATATGTCGATTTTGAGATCCCAACATTATCAAGAATTGGTAAATTATAAAATCGGCAACGTAGCATCAAAGCAATATTAGAATTATCAACTCACGTACGTCGAAATCCGGAAAAAAATCCTTTTGAAGAGATTGCCACTAATTACAATGACACTTACTTTCTTCGGAAAGACTTTAGTTATTTTGAGTTTTATGAACTAATGAGAAGCTACAATGTACTGATATTACCAGAAATACGTAGCGTATAAAGTCAAATTTGCATTAAAATATTTACTTTTTTACACTAAATATAGCAAAGACAAAGGAACACCAAAATATATGAATTAAATTAGTCCCGATATTCTCTTGATTGTTACGCAAAGACCTTCTCAGGTCGTTGACAAAATAAAGCAAATAATCTCAGGCTTTGAAGCTGACCCTGAAAGGATGTTAATATTCTAAGAGGTTGCCTTTGAGGAAAAGCTACGACTTAACGTGCGATCCATCGGAAAGGCAGCTTCCGAAACATTTGTAGGCCGTACCACGTTTTCTCGTACTAACTTAAACAATAAATATTTATGGTTCACACAGCCTTGGACGTATCTCACAAACAAACCGATAATGACTTGCATTGACAGCTCGTCGCGCCATAGTGCTTTGAGAGAAATTTAAACAGCTCATCAATAACTGATTATCGTCAGGAAAGGATAACTTTAGAATAAATGGATGAGAGAAAGCCTCATTCCTATTGTTAGAAAAGGTATATGAAGATGAAGTAAAAATTTATCTATATCTCACCAATGCACTTATTTTTATTAATTTTAGTAGGAAGCGTGAATATCGTATTTATTAAGATTATTTAATTCTGGGATTACGATCTTTCATTTTATATCGTAATTAAATTTAGTAGCATTAATTATGTAATTAAATGTAGGAATTCATCACGAAGTTTCGCGAATTATTCAAAGAAATATAACCGTAGTATATAAAGCTTTATTAATAACATAAAGAACAACGCAAAGCTGAAACAAGTCCAGTCATTTTAAGTATTTGTGTGTTGCAATAACACAGATGAATGGATCAAACAAAGAAACGGTGCATTGGATAGAATGTACATATATTTAATAACAGAAGTAAATATAACCATTAAGCGGATTTTGTGTTACCTGCTTGTTTAATGAGAAACTATATATGTAGTTAATTTTTTGTTAAATTCTATATAATTTTAATATAAGCCCCATCAGTTATTGAAAAACTTTAAGTAGCAGATTTTTATATAAAACATGCGTTGCGAATCACATAAAACAATGGTGTGGGGCGGCCCGCGAGCCAGCCACATATGATAGAAACACGTAAAGATAATCATCAAAATAGTTCAGCAAGGACTGAATCAACTAGTTTTGAAAGCAAAGAGATCTGCAACAACAAAGGTAACACAAAGGGAATGGGCAAAATAGCATCAGGAGTGAACCATAGCAGATATGAATCGATTTACATTGCCAGCATGTAAAATGATGTATCTACGAACCAATTTACAAATATTTAAAACATAAGCTTCAAATATATGAATATTGTACATGTACGCACTTTTTGCTTTGAGGTTTTATTTTCTTAACATATTGGTTTTGTCCTGCCATAAATGGTCAACCGAGCCATTTTTGAAAATACAAATTTCATCCTAATGGACAAACTGCCTATTTTTTAACATATGGTTGCAGAAAAGCAACTCTAGCATTTGCTATGAGACTCAATTTCATCAATCCTTGATGAGGATTATCTTTGCTCCAACGAAAATCTATTTCTTGTCAAATAGTTCCTAGAGAAGAGAGACTTCCATGAAATATGTCTGTACTCGTCAAAAGAATTTGAAGAACGCCATCTCGTCTGATAAGAGTTAAGCATCTACCTGGGGTGCCATAATATATTGTGGTGTGGGTCCAGTAAATGTACTTAGAGGTCTATAGAAATAAGTAAAGAATTTCATATTTTTTTCCAATCACACTTCACACTAACACTACTGATTTCTACCGGGTTGGTATTGGCTATGTTTCGCTTTTCCTCAATAACTGTTGCAACTTGGACATCACTAATCCCTGGTCTTGCTCACCAAGTTACTCATTCTCGTGCGAAATTTTCGTAAACCAATAGTGTACTTATACACTGCCGTTCAGAGAAGTTCGGTCGGTTGATAAAAAACATGAAAAGTTTACAGAAACAAACGAAACTAAAAACAAAATGCAAATTTATTGTATATACAGGTAAAAAAGACAAAAATAAATAAATAAAAAGTTATTCTGGCCTAATATAACATACTGAACATTATTTTTTTTTTTTCATCGAAAAAATCCCCTTTGCTGTTAATCACCGCTCGAACTATTCTAGGCATTCTTTCGACAAGTTTTGTTAAAACGGATTGTGGAATATTAATCCATTCATGTTGCAGAATATTCCGTAAATGTTCTTGTGAAGTTGGGCATATTTTTCGGATCCTCCTGTCCAGTTCATCCCACAACAACTCTATAGGGTTCAAATCTGGGCTCTGTAGGGACCATGTTATTACTTTCAGGGTGTGCTGTTCTTCTTGCTCCTTTAGATAGTTCTTACACACTAACGCAATGTGTTTTGGGTCGTTGTCATGCATGAATGTAAAGTTACGGCCTATTATACACAATCTTGAGGGCACTGCATGATTCTGGAGTATTGCAAAATAATTTTCCTTCCCCATTACACCCTGCACTCTGCATAAATCTCCGGTCCCAGCAAAGGAGAAACATTCCCACACCAACACAGAACTACGCCCTTGCTTCACTGTAGGCACAATGCAGTTCGGGATCACTTTTCGGTTTTAGATCTTCGGACATAAACTCGTCGATTTTGCCCAAAAACCTCAAACTTTGACTCGTCACTCCAAAGCACGTGTTTCCAATCATCTAACGACCAATCTAGATGAGAAGGGGCCCACCGTAGCCGTTTTGTTCTGTTGCCCCGACGTAATAAGGGTTTTCGAATGGCAATGCGTCCATAAAGGTCCGCTTGTTGAAGTCGATGTTTCACCGTACTCGCCGAAACTTGTTCTTCACGGCCGCGATTGACTTCGGCTGCTATTTGTGGCGCTGTTAATTTTCTATTGCGTTTGCTTAATAATACAATTCTCGAATCTTCAGCTTTTGTTGGTTTCCCAGATGCTCCAGGACGAACACGATTTTCTATAGTTCCAGTTGTCCGATATCGCTTTATGATGTCATTTACTGTTGAACTTCTCATATTTATTTTTTCAGCAATTTGCAGTCCCGAATATCCTTCTTCAAACAGCATAGTAATGCGTGAACGTTTTTCTACACTGGTAGGCTTGCCACGTGCCATTTTGAAGTAAATTTTCTTAAAACTTTCGCGCAAAAACGACAGATGCACACCAACACACGTTTAACAGTAAAATGAAGCAACTTTATATCTTTACGCCTGTGATAAATAAACAAGAATGATACTGCGGTATATTTCCTAAATGTATTGTTCGTTAATAATCCCCAAACGACCCGTTTCAAAAGATCGGTACTTCCGAGAAAATCTTGGAATGATAATAAAAGGGACTTTATTGTGGTTGTCGCAATACTTCTACTTTACATAATAATTTATGGCTTTAATCCCTTAGAAAAAGTATGTATGACCGAACTCCACTGAACTTCAGTGTAGATTCATAATAACATTGCACTAAACTTGTTCTTCTTTACAGATCCATTTTTTTTAAATTCACTTCGTTTGAAATCACTTTTATTTCGAGAATAAATCACTAAATTGCAATCACTTTGTTCTGATACTTGTGATAGAAGTTCTGATGATTTTACATAAATACGCTAAAATTATTATAGCAACTAGGATCCAATTCCTGCTTACAATTATATCAATTTCCTAAAACTGTATCAGAATTTAATGTCTAGCTCTTACTTTGTGACAACCTATTCTGCCCTGATCTTAAAAGAACTAGAAATCCAATGGTAACCTTGCAGACGAAAACTTGTTGTCCGGACAGGCAATGCTCCCTAAGACAGACAATATCGCTAGAGTTTTCGAACAGCAGTTCTTATAGCTCATCAATAGACGTGTTTGACACTGGACATTTGGATGAAAGATTGTTTCTTCCGTGTATCATTTAACCTCGTCCCTTTTCTGCTCGCGGAATAAAAATATAATCTTATAATCTTGTCTGTTTTTATTGCACAGATTGTGAATGTACTTCAAACTACTTTAGCAATTTACCATCTTGGCAACAACTCAATTCATACACCCACCCCTTTCTCATTTTCAGCTTCATTTGAGCGTCTTCTAATCCTCGAAAGCTCTCTATTTCTCCCTCTCTTTCTCCCGCGATTGCCGCTACCCTGCAATAGTGCATCGAACGGTACCGTAGTTATCCCTATTACGCCTAATCGTAGAGTCTCATCTTCTAACTTGGATGCGCCTAATTGAGCGTAAGAACGATATTTTTTACGTCGCATTGGGCGCCATTTTCAGTAACAAGTGGAAAGCGAGCGCGAAATTTCATTCCGTTGTGGGCAGACGCGAGCTACGATCGTTCCATTTGTTAGAACGCTCCCTCCAGCAGACACACGAGAGTCATATAGTAGTCGGAGTTGCGAACTTTTTTCTGAGAGCCAAAAATGATGCGGCGAAATGGGATGGAAAATTATTTGTGAAATTGTATGCTTCGAACGAATACTGTATTCTTTTGGTTTGATATGAGATTTATGTATACAACCCAACTGGTTCTCAAGTAATAACATCATCGACAATTTTTTTAAATGAAAACTCCTGACTTTCCAAATTTTATCCATCAAAATTTTAATATCTCACTTAACAAAATAAAAATAAAATAAAATACAGTTTGTTAATAATAAAAAGGTAATTGCTGTTATTCGAGAAATTGAATGATCGTTTCCATTAAATAAAAAATTTGAAATGCCGTCCACCATAAGCAAATTTATGGACATATTTATTTTATACATTGCAAATGATGTCAGGCTTAGATCAGATTAAATTACTTTCCGATGTGGTTCTTGTCTCATTTGATCAATTACATTAGCTTTGCTTTCTTTGCTAGATTTAGTCAGTGATCCCTCTACATAGGTTTCTGCTTTTGGGTATTCCGGGTCTTGAACTTCCGCCAGTCTTGAGACTTTTTCTTTCCATTGTTTGGTGGTTGCTTTTACTATATGTATATGCCACTCTCACCGAGTGCACTGGGCAATTGACGAGCCTACTCGGGCGAATTCGTTTGCCTTTACATTCCCTCAATGTCCTTCGTGTCCTGGCAGCTACGCCAGGGTCACTTTAGTTCGGTTTCCCAAACTATTGAGTGCATTCATGCAGCCCCACACCAATTTCGAATTCGTGTGTGTCACGTATAGCACTTT
Source organism: Oryctes borbonicus (assembly GCA_902654985.2). NCBI lineage: Eukaryota > Metazoa > Arthropoda > Insecta > Coleoptera > Scarabaeidae > Oryctes > Oryctes borbonicus. The sequence goes on along the minus strand of LR736881.1, from coordinate 661,223 downwards.
TATTACTGCTTGACTGTCTGAATAGATACCAGCAGATCCACAGTTATCTGCTTGCCAGTTTAATTCTTCAATACGTATAATTAGACGTAGTGTTTTAGATATCTTAGGTTTACTTCCACAAATACCAACTCCGACTCCATTCTCTGTCTTTGAGCCGTCTGTATACCAGATGGATTCGGCCTTCCGCTTTATTTTTCCGCTCTTCTCTATCTGGGGTTACCATTTTATATCACTTGTTGGAGCTGTATTTGGGACTAATGGCATTACTGGAAATGGCAGTTACTGGTCCCGCTTTTAGTTCCTTTAATAGTTTCTGATAGTTTGCACCATGTGATTTGATTACAGGAGGTTGGCCGTTCATTAGTCTGTGGCTTATTAGCTTGGCCTCCCCTTGGCTGTATATATGCAGCGGTTCCAGGTTTAGGACGACTTCCAGAGCAGCTCTTGATGTGATTTTCATGAATCGCGTGGCAGGCAAACATTCTAGTCTTTGTATGCCACTTGGCCGTCTTATTGCCTCTACCTGCAATGTTTTCATCCACCATACCACCGATCCATCTCTTATCATTGATCTGATTACCCTCATGTATAACCACAGCATCATTTTAGGGCTTAACCCACACATCCTTCTGGATCTGATTAAGGCAGTGGTAGCTTTGTTGATGGTTTTAGTGATGTGAGAGTTTCATGTATATCTTTGAACTATAATTCGAGGTATTTCGCTTCTTTGACAACTAGAATTTCCACTCCTCCCAGTACGATTGGCTTTAGGCCTAGAATTATGCGTTTCTTTGTGAATACGATAATTTGTGTTTTTGGCCATTGACTGTCCTCCTCTCTCCTTTTCATTCCGACACTACCCCAGCAAATTTGCCTCATACTACCATAACTAGATCGTCAGCATATCGTAAGCAGTACAAGCCTTCGTTGGATAGCTCCTGCCCTCACGCTAATACTAGTTCCCCAGAGACGCCAGTATTACGCGTTCCTCCAGAGCGGTCCTTATCCAGTAGCAGAGCCGCGAAGGAACTTTTTCCTGACCGCCTCTACAAGAGAGTTTGTGGTGGAGTTTGCGTCAGAATACTTCATACCTAAATCTATTTTTCAAATCTTCTAGATTCTGTGGCCTATCAGCATAAGTCAAATATGTAACAATTCTTTGATTGGAGAAAAAAATATTTCGGGAATTGATACTTCCAACATATGCGAAGTATGTGAAATGAGCGGAGAAATAATTAGAAAAGCTACAATGTATCATTTATAGGGTTATAAATGTGTTTTAACATGTTAGCCTCGAGAGTAAAAGGCACCTTTTAATAATAGTAAATGACCAAGACTATTAGATGAAGAAGAAAGCCATCTAGCAATGCGAAATGTAATAAAATGACACCCAACGGTAGAAGTAAAATATCCAACACAACTTATACCGTTTTCACCTCACTAAATACTCGTATATGCACATGCATCTTCGCTAACGTACACACACGCGTACTTAATTTAAGAATGCGATCTTCAAGATAATTACAAGTTACAGCTTCGATGTCAACATGGCTCCTATCTTTAACGGGAGTGGTAATAATACTCGGCCGCGTGTAGGCCGATACGAAACCCACATACCTCGGCACAGTAATTTTCTCGATCTCTTCGCGAAGACGGAGAGGAAAAAAGGAGAAGAAACCGCGCGCTTCATGTTTACACCAAATGCGTCCGTTCGAGCAAAAAACATATCACGGGAGGAAGAAAAGAATGCGTTAAACGTCGCGAAAAGAGGTCTAAAGAACGTAAATTTTCACGAAATAATTAAACCGCCGTTCTTCATCTTAATTAGGTGAGTTGCTGGCAACATCTTTCATAGTTTTGAGAAAAGATTATAACTACTTTTCTTCCATTGACAAGGTTTACGCAATTTTCTGCCTTTTTGACGTTTTTTTTTTTTAGTCGTCAATAAACTTCAATATAAGAAATATCTGCTGACTGGAATTGTGAACGTTTTCACTATTAATCCACACAATCAGACGACTTAGTAAAACGGAAAAGATACTAACAAGGGAACACCCCGAGGTGTCACCCACCGATCGGGTTGAAACTTAGGAGATTCGTGGGATCCACCAACTGTTGTACAACGCGTACGTTCGTTTTGGCGGAATCTCACATTTAAGAGAGAGTAGTGCATTTCTCAGTCGCGTCAGGTTTCAAGAAATGTTACAATCCTTAATTATTTTTCTTTAGCATTCCTTTCTAAACGCAATTTGTAGCGCGCGGAGTGTGCTGATTCATTTCGTTTTCCATGAATTTTTGCACAACTGCGGGCAAACGCATATATGTAGTGTTGTAAAGTGCCGCTTTCCGTATTGGCGGAACTTCACGTTTAGGGGATGAATTAGAAACCGTTGTCAAAGATTTCCGTCAAGCCGTACATCGAAATATGTGGGACTAATAACGTTTGTAATGCGGATGGCAACAGGTTTAATTTGGAGCTGCACTGTAACCTATAAGGGAAGAATGTGCTGTACAATCTGTAGGATCTACAACATTTAGTTGTACTGTACTGCCTTTGATATCGGCTACACGAAAACTTGTAAATAGTATTATAAGAAGACTGCAGACAGATTTGGCCCATGATTTCGTGAAAACTTATTGCAGGTTGGTACCAATACTTCTCACATTTTCAAACCATAATGTTTTATATTTGTTAGGCATCAAATATTATGGTTGAGGGGCTTGTGATTTTGTATAAAATTTTTGTTTTAGTTAAATTGGTTCCAAATTTTCGAAGTAATGGAAGAAGATGAAATTAAGTCTCTTTTTTGACATAAGTTACGTAATTAGTGGTTTAAATCACTTTACTTTATACATAACATTGGTGTGCTTTTTCATCAAATACCCACTTTTAAATAAGAAAATCCACAAGTTTTTTTTGTGCTAACAGACAAAGCTTAGTTTAGTGATTTAAAACAGATTCTCGCCGCTTTTTGTTACATTTATGGAAAATGCAGCGTTGCAAAACAAAAATATATAACTGATTTCGGAAAACGCGCAAGCATATTTTGAACGTCAACTTGGCAAACAAAACAAGCTATGAGTACCTTATAAAGTTCGCAAAACTTGTTTAAAATCTAATGTATGAATAGCCGTAAGAAACGTAAATAGAACTACCTGTAATGCAAGAGAGGACGCGCAACGAGGAAACCTGTGCCGGTATTTATTTCTTTGTGTGAAGTTGAATGTGATGACGTTGAAATGCTACGTCCACTTAATGCAAGCGGCAGCTCAGAAGAAAGTGAGTTAGAAGAAAGTTAAATTTAAATCTATCAAAAAAAGGTGCTAAGCTCTTAGCATCCAGGTTTCAAGAAAAATGCCGTTTTGTACTAGGCACTGGACCCTCTGTGCTGTAACAATATTTCCAAACTTCTCCTAATGTCTGGCTTACCAGTATACAAACCACATGACTGGAGACCTTTTCTGGGTAGTTCTAAAAGGAGCTTTGAATGTGTACTACACAATAGAAATAACTTTGCGTCAGTTCCAATCAGTCATTCAACAACCCTTAAGGAAAAGAATGGCAATTTTAAATTAATCTTAAAATGAATGTCTTATATTCAGCATTAGCGTCGATTTAAAACTAGTGAACTTTCTTCTTGGACGGCAAAGTGGGTACGCTCCTACATTGTTACTATTTCTATTTATAGGATAGCGGCGCAGAAAAATGGCACTGACAGCAAACTATGCGGTCTCTAAGAGACGTAACTTTAGGAAAAGCAGGTACCATTAATGAGGCATTAATAGACAGACATCAAACTGAAGTTAATAAAAAAGTTTGAGGTTTTGGATAAGTCAGATGATTGTTTCAAGTACGTTTGTCGAATATTTCTAGCATTTAGCATGAAACAATTAAAAGTAGGAATTTTGGACGGTTTACAAATTCGCAAGCTGGTTAAGGATAAAAAATAAAAAATGGCTGAAGTTGAATCTGAGTCCTGAGTCGACCCTGTATCGGTTATACAAAATTTTTTAGAAGGCTGACAACTATCAGGGACTATATGTTAAAGAGTTTTGAAAAATTAGGAACACATATGAGTATTAAAGCGCACGGCTATTTAGGTAAATTTCTGAGATTATAATAAGGAACAGGGTGAACGGTTTTCGCAAAATATGCAGGTCAGTTGGAAAATGGTCGACTACTATTGGAGTCTACAGAGAGATTGCCCACAAAAGCAACCAGGTTATCCAAAAACGATTCTTACATTTGTGGCAACAGATTGAGTGTTACCCAGCTGCCATTTGGGAAGGAAGCGAAATTCCCATGGTGAAGGACGAAAATGCATCAGTCTATGTACACGGACCTCTTTTTTCGTCCAAAATCCATAGCTTGGAATATAAGCCTTCGGCATTATTCTATTCTACCTTTATTAAGCAATAATAGTAACAGTTGGAGTTCCACGTGCAAGCCACATATTAACATGTCCCCCAAGCCATCGTTTTCCAGGAAACAAGAACTTCCTCATGTAAAGGGGACGGAACATGCTTCCTAGCTAGCAACAGGCTATTAATTTTCTATTACCCATTGCGGACTTGTAAATGTTGATTAACCGTGTCTGACCGTCTACGACACGTGAGTTGTGGTTATTATTGAATTCTCAGTATTTCAATCTATACATACCTCTTCGATTCTATATTTAGCGCCTTCCACATTCAATTTCCCTCGAGCGACCAAAAAATCGGCGACAGGCGAATGTGTGTCAAATTAAAAACCGGATAGACAGGTGACTCTGGCTCTTTTTACCGTCGTCGTCCAACGCAATAAACACCACCTATAAACATTTATAAACATATATCCGTGATTTATGTTTGCTTTCTAGCCCGAAAAGGTTACGCTTCACCACCGTACGCCACCATATACGGACATTTTTAATTAGTTTCGCCAGGTTAGTCTAAACCGCGTTGAACTTCGCGTCTAAACGAAGCAATAAATGAACATTCAGAATGACAAATGGGAAACTGGTACATCGAAATTTAAAATGCAGAGGCGCATCGTAAATAAAACCGACCGGTTGCGGATATACGCGGGGCAAACTGTTTACAATAGGAAACACGCCACGCAACAAAGGGGACCATCCGAAAAACGAGGAGCTAAAAAATACTGGAAACGAGAAAAGAAAAAAGTACGAGCGTACACATCATGCATAACGCAAACATATGGCCAGCAATAATAAAAATCCACGCGTTCTTTCAGAATGGAATATTCAATGGATCGATACTCTACCCCATATCCCATGCCTGGATGTATGCAATGTATGAATATGGTGTTGGCATACATGGTATATTGCATGCAGGTATAGATGTTACGTAGTGAGATTGTAAAAAATGAAGACCAAGTATTGAAGAGAAAATCACCCTTCATTTTTACATTTTGTTTGGAATCATACAGATCTGTGATTTACTTCACTGTCGACAACTGGATGTAGGTGGCAGTAATTATATCAACGTCGACATATTAGGATGCTTTTGGATTAATTGGTAAATTTTTTCTCTCCTAACCGAACAGGCCTATACTACCAATAAATTTTCTTCAAACTTATGGTTAGTATTCAGCATGGCGATAGTCGTGACGCGTTGTTTTTACAAGTATTCAGCTAGGATTTTACAAAATGCTAGTGAAATTAAAAAATTAAAATGGATTTTCCAAAAAATTTCATGTACTCACTAGAAAAAATACTTGCATTCTGCTTGCCGGGGTCCTGCTGTTACAAAGAAGAAGGAGCTGCAATTCGCAGGTCACATTGTTACCGTGTCAAACTACGGCAATCCTGTGCATATGCTTGACTTTTGGTGTCTTGTCAATTCCAACCTGGACCGATACACCGTTTTAAAAACAACTTACCAGGAAATGGTGCGGAGAAGTCATACAACGACACAAAGCACTGTTAACTCAGAGGACCGCAAAATTGTTCCTTACTCAAGATCAGCGGCAGATGAAAAGGTTGTGAACAAGTTTTTCGATAAGTTGGAAACAAAGCTTACGATGGAACCAATCTTGATGATCCTAGAGCCGAAAAAATGATCACCAAGAGTCTTGGGAAAGTATAATAGTATGCGGAAATGCAGCAGAGGATGTAACGCTATCCTATTACAAGGCGGAGAAAATTTGGACAGCCTGGGACGAAAACAGTCTAAACTCAATAAGTACAATGAGATCAAATCGAATTGATCTGAAGAGTACTCCTTGGAGGATTGGCTCGCATCGAATGTGAAAACTATTATCAGCGTCAACCTTAATCCTCACATCAATATGGAACGAATGCAGTTATGCAAAGAAAACAATATAAAATTTCTAGCACTTCGACCAAGTGCTACTCATCTCTCATCTTTAGGCGTAACTTACTTTCGCCCGATGAAAATTGCTTAGTCAAAGGTGCTGGAAGATTGAAAAAAAAACGGTCATTTGAGGTCGATATATATCTCTACCCAAGCACCGATTTCCCACACAAAAGCCTCTGGAATAACCTGATCAAGGGTCCAGAAAACTAAGCCTTCGGGTCCCGCGTACCAGGAATTTAATTTATTTACTGATAGACAATCGGCCCTAATAAGGTTGCCTTCAGAGTGCCTGTTATTCCTTCCCTCGTTGAGAAGGACTTCCTAGAACAGATCACGAAGAAACTGGAGGAAGAGGGCAGAATCCAGAAAGAAGAGGCAAAAGATTTCCCCGGGAAAAAGAAAGAAGCTGTATTGTAACCGGCATCAATGCCTCAAACAGCTCTACACAAAGCGAAACATTCAGTGACTTAAAAAGGCAGCTTGCCCCATCGATACCAAGCGCACAACCTTCAAGTTTCTTCCAGAACCTGACGATGGGGCACTAAGTTCTGGTGAAGTACAAGGATGAACTCTACCTGGAATGGATTATCGACATAAAAAGCAATGACAATCTGGCATGAAGAAATCAGGCTTGAACTGGAAATGGCTAGCAGAAAGATGTCCTTCAGCAGTTTTGCGGCTAAGGCAGCGATCTTAAGCATCTTGCAAAGAGTATAGTAAAGATTATCCTTAAGTTTCTACATCATATTTCTTTTATCTAGAATACAAGTGGCAAACCGCAGCTTGATTTTTTGTACGTAGACTGGTTCTAAAGATAATGCTTTTAAAGTACCTTTAAGTCTGTCTTATCAATGAATTCCTATTCTTTTTATGAAGTAGCTAGCTAGAAAGCTTTAAGACTATATTCAAAGGATATTATCGTTGCTCCATTTCATTGCTAAATTAGTTGATTGGTTATAATCCGTTGAGAGAACCTGTATTCGAGTTCTATCAAGGACGGTAGCAGTTTTCTTAGTGTGTGAATGTTTAGGCATCATTAACCGTCTTTCTGCCTTTACGGTGGAGGGATGTCAGTAAGAAAGCCATAGAATGCTATAGATGCCGTTGGGCTGCTCACAAAATTTATCTGCGTAAATCGTCTGGTAAGTTTTTTTAACCTCCTTGTAGTTTAATTTTCGAACTGGTATGATCGTATTTAAGGCACAAATGTATCGCATTGTCATATTTCCCACAACATATTGCAGCAATAAACGCTCAGTATTCTCACGGGCAAAGAATAGGAATAGATTTTGAATAGCAACCTGGCGTTGTCCCGGATTATAGTAGCCGCGTAAAGAACAATATTTAAAGCTTAGCCCGCCTTCGCTTAGAACACAAACAGGAAACGAAACGAATGTGACAGCTGAAAATTACGCCGGACTCTCCGGTCACCGGACGCAAGACTGCGTTCTTAAAGTTCCAACTTCACGATTTTACTTTCAGACGCGCGCAATACGCGGTACAATAAAGAAAGGTACTATATTCTCGATTAACGTCCACGGCTACAAAAGCGCCCTCTTTTTTTTTTTCTTTAAATATCGTTCGGTACGCAACAGGACGACTTACATCACCGAATACGTAACCTAGACTCCTAAATAATTCTTACCGGCGCAACTACACCGCGCCGGTTCAGCTCCAATAAATTCTTTGGTGCGTGCATATACCTACCAATAATTTAGGCAAAGAAGGCGACGTGTGTGGCTTACCTTATATTCGTTTCGACTTTTAATATTTTATTGGCAGCGCTTTTCTTATCCAGCTCCAATTATGGAGTTCAACCTTACGAGCGTAAATACATTCACGTCTAATTACAAAAGGATTTTGTTTAATGTGATTTACCGTGTCGTAAGGTACCCTGTCGCTCGTGAAAGTCTGGATATCTGAATACAAGCAGAATTGTAAAGGACAAAGGAGATCTTGCAACAAACAGTAGGAGTGTTTATTCACTAACTTTCTCCACACTTTTCTGCCCTTTTCTAACTTCACAGCAAAATTGTCAATACACAGTGAACATGAATTATTTGCAAGACTTGCTACGTCAATGGTAAAAAATAAATTATAATACATGATTAAAACTGAAAAAGCGCCGTGTAGTAGGCCGTAACAGCTAAAGTTAATGTTGAAATCTCCGTTAATAACGACCTTTATTTCGCATTATGTTCCATATCATACACCCAATCATCTGCCTATCTTGCCTATCTTTTTTTACCGGTAAATGTAGTAACTCTCAAAATTTATAAATTGAGCTCCAAAATCTGATAAAGTAAAAAATTGTGGTAACAAAAGAAAAAGCTCACCTAAGCCACTAAAGCCCAACTAAGGTCTTGGGCTACGCGCAAGAATACAGCATCAAGTTTTCTTTTTTAATTGCCGTATTTCGTAGTACATTTGAGACGTACAAAAGCCTTATAGAACGCTTCAACAAACACACACACATATATCCACGGTTGCTTCGATTCAGGTGTGAATGATGGTAATAGGTTTACCGCACGCACACACCAGTTAATTATTATCGGCGTTTACGATCGAAACTTGGCTTCTAATTGCTTGCCATTTGGGTTTTTTTCGTCGAAAATTGAAAATTTATGTCCGGACGTCAGTTGGACTTGTATGTGGCCGCCAGTAACGCCACCGCCGCCACGTCCGAGAAGATCTCGAGGGAATTATTTATGTGCAGACGTGGATCGGCCGCTTTTTTGCATGCTTCCGAACGGTCACGCCACTGACTAATATGGAATAGTTAATGGTATTGTTGATGACCGTGATGAGTAATTTACGTTTATGTAAATACGCTGATATGTATTGAAGGTAATTACAACTTTTTGTTGGGTGAAGTGTATTTGTTTTTAGACTAAAAGCCAGGGTTGCGTGTCGCATGGAGTGTAGTTAAGGTAAAGTTATTTATAGGCGTACACTGTTTGTACGTAGCGAGATTTATTGTTTTAAGTTCCTTAATTGCGAGGAAATACGTCTGGGGCTGCGTTAGAATCCAAAGATTCATTCGAAACTTCTAGGGTTTCTCCTAAAATTTGCAAGATAAAAATTCTAGAGAAGAAGCTTTTCCCGATTTAACTTTCAGTTTCTTATATTGAACTGAAATTCTTTTAAGGAAAATGCCGAAGGGAAGGATCCATTAACACTTAAAAAATCTGTAATCTTATATAAACACTCGTGGAGATCCATAGCTTCCTACGTATGTAAATAATAGAGACAAACATTGAGGGTTTGCAGTGTATGCTAGTGGTTTTATTTGGTTGTGTATTTACTGATAATGCGGTCAAGTGGGCATTAATTCCAAGCACCTCTTAGTATAAAAAAAAAACAGTTTTCGATTAAGGATGTTTATTAGATGGGTGTGCCGCTGATTTTTCAAAGTGACTAGAACTGTGTTTGATTGCTTTATAATGTTCAGAGTCCCTCGCAGGGAAGGTTTGTACATACATAAACACTAGGAAGCGTCAATATTTTGTTGTTTGTGAAGACCGGTTTACATGTTTCGCTTGACTTCAAATTAAATGTGAGAATTCTTTTTGAAGCATAAACACCCCATCGTCATCCTTCATAATTCGAAGAATGCATAATTTAACTTTTTTGTAAACAAAATCTACCTGAGCATCCATATACTCTCATGGCTCAATTCTTAGTCATTATGTCGGTTATGACTCTAAGAGATTTAGCTTTTCGGAATTTGAGTTTTACCCTCATTGAGAATAAGTTGTGGGCACTTCTTTTTCACATCGGTAAATCTTCCCGTCCAACTCTTCCTCGGTGTCGGATGTACGACAACGGATGTGTCGTCGGCGAAGCTAATGATGCTCCCGGAGGTCGCGCAGAACGCAACATAATGAGATAATAATAATTATGTAATAATAGTAGCTGATCGGCACCTACACGTATTATAGCTACGTCCTCGGTTAGAAAGGTAGTCGTTAGTGGGCGTGAGAGTGATGCGAGACGGACGAAAACAAATTTCTATCCCTATCTGGACGTCTCGGAAAAGACGTAATAATAGTAATATCTGCCTATTGATACATTAGACCTGAAATACACATGTCCTTGTCACAAAAAGGTGTATATCACAGGCAGCATTTGGAATAGAATAAGACAAGAATAGTAGCAAAAAATGAAACATTTACCACTCAATAAATTTTAGTAATTACAAGACACCAACAAAGAGAATATCACAGTAACCTGGTGCAACCCTAAATCAACCGGCGTTTGTTAAACATAAGACCTTTAGCATCTACAGTTCTCAATAAAATCCTATGTTACTAATTACTTCTTCAAATTTTCTCCTAGCATTTTGATATTCAGCCTGGCAACTACGATGTAATAGGAACAGAACAGCTGATGAAGGTGGCTACTATTAAGATTATTAATGAAGATGCTGAATAACAGAGGGTTTAGATTGGATCCTTGGTTTATTGCTAAGGATGAGAGAAATGCAGTTGATTTACCACGGACGACAATTTAGATCATGCTTCGCTTATCGCTTATTGACTTGTCATCAAGGAGTAGCGTTGGCTACCATAAGCCTATTGTTTCGCAGCAATATAGACAAGGACGAAGTCGTAAAACCTATTGAAACGCACTGCAAACTCTTAGAGAACGCTTGCAAAAGATCGCCGACCCTGGTGCCCGGCAAGGACAAGATTCCATCTCGTTTCATCTTCGATCCTTGACTCACCAATAGACCGACGACGATTAGGAAAGCTTATGCCACCACGTACACTACTAACAAAGAGGCTGGAGCAGGAATATACTCAACTCTTCAAACAAAAACTACAACAACATTAATTTCGGAGGCAGAAACATGAACCTATCTACCGAGCAATATCTGCATTAAACCAACCAATAACCTTAAATCTAAGCTACTAGGCTGCCAGAGTCCTCTATACTAAGTCTCTGAAACAAGGAATATCAACGTGCTATGGTTGAAGGTCCACAATGCAAATCCTGACAACTAAAGATGATTCAGGCTTATTTCTGCGCTTCATGAAAGGATTAGAACTGTCGCTCAAGCAAGGATGGAAAGAAACTAATTTCTGCTGAACCTCGTTAACTTATCTGAAAGCAGCGAACAGCAGGAAGACAGTCGCATGGCGCCTATAGAAACACCTCTTTCAGGCCGCACTGAATGAAATTTGAACACGAAACCGAAGAACACATCCTCCGCATGTGTCCTGCATTGGCGCCAATTAAAAGAACCATGTTTGTATTCAGTTTCCTACGTCAAGCAGTTTAATAGCAAGAGCAAGAGTCGGATTAAACGTACAACCAGCATAGCCTACAACTTAAAACCAACTTATAAAATATTCCAAAATAACAATGAAGGGATATGAAGGTAATCCCTTCATTTCTATGAAACTACTTTATTCGAAAGACTTTTCCGTATTTTCCATATTTTCCATACGGTAAGTGAGGATTAAATATATGTAAGTTCAGAGGTTCGAGTTATTTCAGCGCAACAGGAAACCACTTGAAGTTTTTCCAGTCCAAATCGACCTCGTTTTTCCAAGAAAACTACCCTAAGTACCTAAGCCACCTAGATCATGTATATATACATACGTGCATGTGTATAACATGAAAGTATTTCCACTACCGTTGCTCGACATAATCTGTTGCTGGTAAACTGTGCATGCATTGCAAGCGTGCGTCCTCTGTGTATTCCCTTGTAATTAGGGCAATTGAAAGACAGGGCACCTGAACAGAAGAAAGTGCACTCTTTGGAGATTCGCTACTAAAGATTAATCTTCTATTTCTCTTTGAACTTTGTGCGATTTCTGAATTGTTCCTTTCTTGTATACGTAAATTTCTTAGACAAGTAAAAATTAATTACTATTAAACTGCTTCTAGCTTTCAATTTACAATAATAATAATGATAATTTATTCTATCTGTTTTTTTGGTTTATGTTCTCTCATTTGTTTAGTACTAAAAAAATACGAGGGACACCTCTTAAATTTTTACAAAAACAATGAAAAAAGGAATAGTACAAACCTCGATTTCAATACGTTTAATCCAATCAAAACTAGTTGCTTTTGGCTAATCGTTACATACTGACAAAGTTTGTGCCTTGGTGTCTTTTAATCTATGCTTTTCAAAATGTTCGCCTTTAAGATTTATACATCTGTACAGATATAGGCTAGGTTCTTGCAAACACCGATCGTGCCAAAATGCACTCAAGCAATTTTTAAACGTGTCAAAAATTGTACCAGTACCCTCCGTCTTACGCAATCATCCCCAAAGACGATCTCTGACAAATAGATAGAGGCAGGACGATTTATCAAAATATCATCGAGGAACTTTCCTATTACTAAGACAATCCATCACTGGAAACGGAAAATAACAAGAAAAAAGAAAGGTATACGAATAGACTATCATATCTCATACTTCTCGCTTCTTCAACGCTTTTTCTTCTTATTCTTCCGTTTTCAGTTCCTCAACCTAATTCTTTGTATCGTCGCGATGACGGGAAGCACATCGCTAACCGAAGATAGACAAAGAGGAAATGAGCGGGAGAAGATCCAGTGTAGCGTTGAAATTTCGGCGCGTCAAGGTTATTTTCGGGGCAGGTTCACCGTTCCGTTAGATTCAATATAAAACAAGGCATTATTCGGGGGATTCGCGAATTTCGCAGACCATTGCGCCGAAAAACGTCGCCGCCGTATCGGTAAAGACACCGCTACCGTAGTATTGGCAGCTCTACGACGGTGTTACCGCCAAGGTGGGATTTCCACCTTTCACATAAAATCTGCTTTTTATTGTATCGGTTTTAAGGGCGAAGAAGGGAATATACTGGGGATACCGGCAATCTTTTAGTAATCGATAGAAAAAAGATAGAAGAGAAATTATTGGAAACAATCGTGTTTGGTTTTGATTTGGGGAAAGTGGAAGTCGTGCTTTGAATAAAAATGTACCTTCTTAAGTTTAAGTGGTTAATTAATGAGAGAACTTGAGAGAATCAACAAAATTATAAGATTAGAAGAACAAGGAGAAATTTTACGGAATTGCGTAATGTAAATTATTGGATTTAAAACTTGCCTTTTTAAAATTGTAAATACAACAGTTTTATTTCTCAGCATAGTTTCCTTGTAGGTTCTTCTTCTCACTTCTCCCAACAATGCCCCCGTCTTTCTAATCGGTTTAGATAGCATTTCGCATCTTACTCTGCAAAACAGATGCTTACATAATGGTGCTTGTTCGATGAAAAACAGCTTTAACAGAGCTTTGGTCCTGCCTAAGCGACAAATTTGCCATTCCTCTATACTTATTCGACGGTCGTTTAGCATCATTTGGTGAATTTTTCCGATGTTATCGGTAATGGTTGTAGTTTTTGGCGCTCCCGAATGCTCGTCAATCAAGCTGTTTCGACCACGTTTAAGTTCAGCTATCCAAAATTTCACTATGGTAAATAATTGCTTATAGTCTCCGTAAACAGCGTCAAAGCAAATGCAAAAAATTAATAACTGCTCAATATTTTTTCATGTTTATACGAACTGTGACAAATGACTGTTAAGCAACAACTGTATAGTTTTGACGAATAACGCCATGTTTCCGGTAACTCCGAATAAAAGTCTGCAAATCAAATTCGCCTAATCCATCTATCCTTTCTTTGGGTTTAGTTAAAGTGCCGGATGATCGCAGAAACTCGAGCTTTACTATATGTGTAATACACAGAAAAATTTAAAGAGTTCTAGTGAGATCCATAGAGACGCAGAATTTAAAAAGCTTAACCAACTGAAACTAGTCCGCTCCAAAACTACGGCTTGTTTCGACATTGTTTTAATCCTAGCATTTCGAAAACTAAATAAAATAATATTTGTTTTGACATTATTTCACTAAGAATTTGTGCCGTTGTTTGTTCAGTAGCATTTCAATTAGAAATCGAAGTATTCTCCTTGTTTATAGAAGCTATGCGCCAACCAATACTTTATTTATATCTTACAAGATCAGAAAAGTCATTAGTCCCGCTCTTAATCGCTTTACCAGTAACGTTGACCATTACGTCTTCGCAATAATTTAACAGACATAAGCGCATTATATTGACACCTTATGTTACTTTTTACATATGGTGACAGCATCCATATAGACGATTCTCTCTCTCTACGATCTTCTTTTTTCCATTCAACTACTTCGCACATGTTATGCGCGCGTACACTAACGAGCAAAAATAAAATCAACAAAAGAACCGCATCTTAGGAATCTATCCAATGAATTAGCAATCGAGAATGTAAATTTATTATTTTCAAAAGAACTAATAAAACGAACGAGATAATATTTTGAATAAATAGTTTTTTGTTCGCATTGTTTGAGATGTGATTGCGGTTTCCTGTTTAATTATAGCTTCATCCTCTTCGGCTATGAGGTCGAGCTATTATTAACACACTCTTAAAGAAAGTGAGGGCGTCACAAGGTAAATGGACCAACACCATCAATATATTAGTTGTAACAATAATAATGATTTCAAATTCTTTTTAAAATGAAAGAATGAAATAATCATATATCGAAGGTAACCTTAAATTGTTAAATTCTTAAGTCAGCCCAAAATGAAAATCTGGAGATGCTATATAAAAAAAACAGTCCTTCGAACGACCCGAAAAAACATACCCAATACAGAAGGAAATAGTGATAATCTCTGGTGGAATAGAAAAATAATATTGACCTATTTATCCTGACTAAGAAAAAGCAATAAAACCTAGGATTAATCAGGAAAGCAATGGAAACAGTTGTAACTAAAAAATGATTACTGGTTAGGCGAAACCTCGAGGATCCTGAAAACACATCAAGAGACTCCAAAGAAGTTGTCTTCTTTAGTGAAACAGATTTAACACTTAAAATGCCCGTCCAATCACATATCTAAATCCGTCTAATACTGCAAAGAGAAAAGAAAAATAACTTTGTAAAACATCTGAAACCACCAGAAATCCGCTACGTTAACTACCGTACCTAATCCGCAATCGTAAAACGAAAGTTCCCAACAGCTATTTTAGATAATTTTGCTCTTGGGCGCACCGACACGCACAACACATGCTGGAACCGGTCTCTCACACAGCACGGACTAACAGTAGGAGCGTTTACTATCCGCGACACGTCTGTTTACTATTTATTCTCGGCGGCATATAAACAAGATTACGCGGACACGGACCCGAACAATTATTTTCGAAGTAAACCCGTAGAAAAAGCTCGTTTACAAAGCGCCAGAGTTACGTTATGCCATTGCGCTTAGGTAAATAAGCGAACTTCGATGTAAATTGCTGGCGAAATATACTCGCTTATATGTTCCAATGGCATAGGTTAGAGAGAAAAGCGAAAAACTTGAACATTGAAAGTCTGTATTTGGTTTGCAATGCAGTGACGCGCATGTAGGTTAAATGAGGGAAACGATTTTCATGTGAATAGATGGAATTGCTGTGGATATCGATAAGATTTGAATAACGTGGGAATTTTGAAATTTGCGGTTTCTTCTCATAAGTGACAAAGCAAAAATTTAACGTTGTTGATTACCCAGTTTCGTAGCCGCTAAAGTAATTGACATTCATTAATATATTTTATTTGTTTTGCATTTGTACCAGTCAATCATTTTTTTATAACTGTTACCAGTATTTTCTGTGTTATTGTTTCCCACCGCTTGATTCGAATTTCTTTGAGTAATTTAGATCCAATAAAGTTTAAGTATGGTAGGGAATATGTAAGCCGTTTTAATTAGAACTTTGTTTGACCGAAAAAGTTCTCCTTCAATTCATAACAGCGGTTCTTACCATCAGAAACTTACTTTTGTGTTTTAAGTGAAATCAGCGGCTGGAAATTTCTGCTTGGAGTAAATTGCACGAACCTTTCTAATTTAAGATTGTTTAAGCAAACAAGAGTACCTTTTCTTAAGCTTCACATAATGTTGTATTAATACTTGTTTAATCCGTAATCATTTCATGGAACTTTCGCTAGTAATCAAACGGCTTTTGTTGAATGATTACTTTGCACAAGTTACTTAATTATTAAGCAAAAATCAATGTGCCGCGTGAGATTACGTGGATCGAAACCAATGCTGGTTTTGTAACTGATTCTGACATGGTTGCCTCTACGTTTAATACCTTCTTTACGCAAGTAAATACTTGACTCATTTACCTAACATAATATCAAATCCATGGTACTGCTAGATTACTCGGCGGAGGAATTTTTACAGATTTTCGATAATTTAAACAGCAAGACATCCTGTAGTCCTGATGAAATTCCTTCTTTTTTATGAAATCTTCTGTAGGCCACAGATTTATCCAATAAGCTTTTCCGTTTAACTACGTCTTTCCTAATATATTCCTGACAATTAATCCCCGATTTCAGTTACCGCTGCAACACCCAAGCTTCTGGAATATGGCATGTTGGAGAGACTGAAGTATTTCTAGACCACTCTAAGATCATCGCTTCCTTGCAACAATTACAATAATTTTATATTGCGGTTCTCCAGTTCATTGGGTAAAAGCGCTTTCCAGTTTGTATCAGTCGAGCCTTCGACCGCTTGTTAGAAAAATTATGTTCGAGGATGAGCGATGACAAAATATGTACATATGCGTAAGAAGGGTGTTGCTCATAACTCTGGAATCTTGCCTGTTGCTTTAGGAATCGCCGTGACGATATTAATCTAACTATGGCTTCAATCAGTCTTCAGGTAACTTGGCGATAAGTAACCAGAAAGGCTGTGTGAGCAGCATACAAAAAAATACCGGCGGTTGGCCGAATTAAACCCCAACTGCTGAGGATAGGAGATAAAGGGTAGTTATTCCCTTTATCCTCCAAAGTATGAAATATTCTGGTGGTCATTGTAGCCGCTTATGGCTGGTGGTATTGCCGCAATAGTGCTTACAGTGGGGATACAAGTATGCTAAAAGAGACCAGTCACCGACACCTGGGAGCAGCTACATTCTCCGCCTAAGGAGACTACGAGGACGCGTCAATACGTCAGAACCAATTTCTTTCATTTTTTATGAATTAATATTTGATTACGTTTATTAGCCCAGAATCGCACGACCTAAGAGAGCTTCCTGCTAAGAGTAATTATTAAGAGTCTCATAAGCCGTAAGACTCACTTAGTATATGTATCTCAGTTAGCAGACCATCAGCCCGGTAATCTCCAGTTCCGTAACTTTGGCATTCTGTTATAATATTGGCGTAACGACCGTTCTACCACACTATAGCTGCCAGCGATTCAGAAGAAGAAGAAGGTAATATACCGCTTGAAAAGTTTTTTATACGGGTCTCCTCTAAATTCCCATATTTCCTATTTCACACAAGAAAGAAAAATATTAAGATAGAGAGGAACATAAAAAACGGGTATACAGGGTTTGTACAAAAAAAAAACAAAAAATTACGTAAGATCAAAACAAGAGCACTCCAAATTGTCTAAAACAGGTTTGGTTTGGTCCTTAGACCAAAGGTGACCTTAGACCTTAGGTGTATCCTAAGACCCCTGCTATTTACGATAGCACTGAACCAAGTTAAAAAGAAGATCAGAAACACAGCGCTTAGACCAAAGTTGAAAGACCTATACTGGAAAAAACCGAAGAATTGGGATGGTACGGACACGTATGCTTCTCACGTGTCAGTACCACCCCAATTCTTCTACTTTTCCAGAAGCCAGGGTAGCTAGGCGGGTGTTCGAAGCTGAAACAAGTAAAAAGTAAACAAGAGATCCAACCAAGAAGAATATGGTTAGAAGATGTAGGGTACCAGAGGTCTGGAGCGGCGTCAAATGGGAGGAAATGAAGCAATACCCGCAAAATAAAAAGCTATGTAAAAAAAAATTGTAAAGGACTAGTTCCAAGTGACGCAACTCCACAAACGCTTAAGTGCAGTTGAGTCATTGAGCAAGGAGTGGCTTAAGAAGTATGTATGTACATATGTAATAAATTACCTTACCATATGGTTCATTTAAACATAAGTAGTTTGAAGCTAGAAACAAAAACAATATTGGATCAATGTCACACATATACATCATCAAAAACGTTAGACACTTTGTACATTTCGAAAGCGTTCCAATACAATGTATGGATTTTCTCTACATGATACGGCATATTTGAAAAAATTACTTCAAAGATGAACTTGGTAGAACTGACCAACAGCAGATCTAATTTTCTTTCTTTTTCATCTTTTCACCCCTTTTCTACTTGGTTTTTAACAGCGCATCACTATAGAATTTATTATTATTACATACGATAAAAATAAATGGTTCCGAAACAGATCACTATGGTACTCCTTACACGGAAAGTCAATTTTTAGAGAGGGTTATCACGCTAAAATTAGCATTTAAACTTGATAATTAGCTTTCAGCAAAAGTTATGTCCTTTATATTTGAGAAAGAACTTGGGTAAGTATTGTAAAGCCCAAATGGTCTCAATGTTTTGAAAAAAAAAGGAGAAACCAGATTAAACTTTGCGTTAAGGGTTAATAAATGAAGCAAATTATTCCATGGGCGTATCGCTCCAACAAAGAAACTCTTTTAACACCGCCCGCTCTACATTACGAGATACCACACTCGTAAAAAAACAAACTGCTAATCCATTTATCTTTCACATCAGTCTCCATACACCACCGTGTCTCCGCATTGTTGCGAGCCATGTTCCGATATGCATACGTCGGTCTGCGTGTAATATGTATATGCACCTAGGAATAAGAAAAAAACGTTCGTTCCATTCCGTATACAACATAAGCATAAAAGCAACATACATTATACGATAATTACGGATACTTTCGAATAATTAATTGGCGTCAAAGGCGGCCGTTAAGGTACGCCTACGCGAGCTTTTGCCTCCAATATCAACCCGGCAACGTTTATTGATAATACCGGCTGTTATCTCGCTCTTTCTCTTCGGTTCGGCACCGTTTCTGTTCTGTCGGTACCACGCCGGATCATGAAAACGCAATTATTACGGAACATTACCGTTTACGGAAGGTTCACGACTACCCGATTGATATATGCTTATGCAAATTCAGTAATTATTTCGAGTAGGTACGTATAATGTATACGCGGGACTATTATTTTGCTGCGCAAACAATTTGACATACGGCGTTGCTGTGTAGAAGATAGGGTCCCTTTTTTCTTTTTCTCTTCTGCACGTAATATTTCAAGGAAATTTCGAGACCAGGAATCCGAAAAACCGTAATAATTTCGGGTGTTAAAGCAAATGCCTCGAAGGTAAGCACGGTAAAGGAATTATAGCTGCGTATATAATGAATTCAACGCCTTGGAATTTATGCGTTCTCTGATGAAATATTGTGGCGCCGTAATTAATTAGTTTATGTAAAAACGTGCGACAGACATCGATTTTAACTCTGAGATAATGAAAGGTGTAAACCAGCGCGTTGAAATAATGTACATAAGTGGATGTTTCGAAATGTAAAGCTTCTTAGTACATCGTATCGAATTACGTTTCTTTTAAAGATAACGTATGTGTACAGACTGTTTTTTTATAGGGTTATTCTAGGATATATGTCCCAAGCTTTAGTTATATATAAAAGGCTTTTTTCCTATGTACACTGTAATGTTATAAATTTGGGAAATTGCTTTCTAAATAAAAGATAACTTTCGCATTTTAGACGTTCGATCGGCAGCTTAAAAAAGGGCGAAATGTAAATAACGTTCCCAAAAACTAAATGAATCAATCACATCAAGAATTTAACGCACTCTCTGAGAACACGTCACGTAAGAAAAACTCCGGAACTTTGAAATAACCAAAGCTAAATTAATCTTGTACCTCAAATAAAATTTGTACACGGCATCACTTGAATTTGTTTCGGAAATTAATCACTTAGCCAAACATGGTCGTCTTCACTCAAAAGCGACACAGATAGGCAAATTGTCGTGGCGTCCCTTCTTTGTTACCAATAGCATTTCTCAAAAATCCCAGCCAATTACGATACATGTTTCATATAAACAATAATTTAAATTCTTGCAATGAAATTTCTTTTCATTAAAAATATTGCAGTCTGTAATATACGATACGAGTTCGCGATCTAGCGTCTAACGACTGACGTTAGCGCTAACCATACAGAGTGGACATTTACTATCAGACATGACGACTTACTAGAGAGTAATATTTAATTTGCAAAACGGACGTAAAAGCACAAAAGAATCTATTTTCCCCATGTTTGTATTACATTAAAAACGAATATTTCGCACATGGAATTACAATTGGCTGAAGATATCTTCCCAATAAAACGTAAAGGAAAAGAAGAGGAGACAGGAGGCTGTATAAGCCGCTACAGGTCAGGAAAATGATTTTATTTTAGAATAGGTGGCCCGACGGCATTTGGGGAACGTCACTCCACATGGAGCTAATATTTTTAATACCACAATGCATAAGCTTTACAGCTTATCAGCTAACCTTGTATTTTTCTAGTATGTAAATAATTCTATGGTTTTGTTACTATCACCCCTTCGTCGTAAAGGCTAAAGCATAGTCAATTGTTCCGCAACATTCGAATGATGTGACTCGGAATTGTACCGGACCCACTAAAAACATCTCTCACTTTACGCTGGTGGGACTCGAACATAAAGCACCTAATTTTGCCATAATTAGGAGCAAGCCCTCAATCAAAAAGGAATTACATAATTAAAGTTAGGGCACCTCCAAAAAAGGATTGCATACCAAAAACTCTGACAAAGGTTGATATATTCAAAGCAAGAAACATATAACCATCTCTGGCATTCAATGCTATGGCTACTAACTTATAATACACTCCAGGTATCATTTCCATGCATGGCTTAACAGCATTTATTCTAGAAACATAGATAATTTTTTCAAACGCAATAATATACAACTCTGTAGATAACCTAGCTGAAAAAGATATCTATTGTAGAGTAGCAATACCACACAATACTATTGACCATATCTCTATGTAAATTTCCCAATACAAATAACGGCATGTATGTATTAGCAAATACAAGCTATTTCTGTTGGTCGACTTCCACGGCGAGCCATTTATTCCGGATTCAGTTTATTTTAACCAAAAGATCGGTAAAGAAAAAAATTGTATTTCTGAAGGTCTTAATTCGCGCTGATTCCGTCTATGAGCAATGCCAGAAAAAATGGTTTTCCAAATGTGCTTATCGCCCTCAAAATTCTTTTAACTGTAGCGCATGTGTTGCATTACCCATCAAAACCAGAATTTTAATAAAATCTGGGATCTGCAATTTGATGACTCAAATTTTCAACTTTCAACTGAAAGTGATTTAGTTGAAGATTTAAACTAACAGCGCACAAAGATTCTGAATTAATAATGTTCATAATTTGAAGTTTGATCACTGCTAACACTGAAAAAGTATGCTTTAAAAATCACAGATATTGTGCATAACGTAAATATTAATCGGTATCACTTGCATCGATTATTGAACCAAAGCAAAAAAAGATTTGAACAGCATTTGGACTAAGATCGTTGTATCATTATTAGAAAAAAATTAAAAAAATATATTAGTTGTTTTTTGGCTTGTGAGCAAAAGCTAGGCCATGAATAAGGAAGAGACAACATGCGAGACTTTTGTAAATTTGGGAATTAGGTTTTAAGTCTTTAAAGACATTCATTACAGTAAAGAAAGAAGGTATTGTGAACAACAAGGACTCAAAATGGAAGGCCTATTGAAAATAGTATCCTGTGTACAGAAAGTCTTTCGTCAGAACGTCATTTGGGTTACCGAATTTGCCCAATACAACTTACAACCATTACGTTCCATAGTTCCACAACACCCCATGTGTTGTTGTTTACGAAAGCTAAATTCAAATTTGTTAATTGTTCCTTCAACTGCTTTAATATTAAATTCAAAGGCTTAATGACATAAGCTACTGGCTAAGAAATAAGGAAAGAGCTTAAGCTCTTATAATTCAAGACATTTACAGTACCTTTTCGAAAATGTGAAAAGCAATTTGAACCGTAGCAAGGCTTACGCTTCTATTCAAGTTCAATAATCGTTGAATTTCCAACAATTACTTCTGTTTGTCGAGAGCATTGACACGAATTTGGGGTTTAAATAAATCCAAAATTATCAATTTTGAAAAATTATGTATTTCTGAAATCATGTGTTTATGCAGGATTCAGAAATGAGAAAGCACATAGGTATATAGAGCATTTTGGAAGCTCAATTACAAAGATTCGATTCTCTCGTGTATTAACGTTGCATATCCAGGACATTGTAGTATGCAACGGAAATACACAAGCGAATCTAAACTTACTCCTTGAACTCCCATTTACATCATCACTAACCGCAAATAAAATCTAATTTATTCCAACCTTTTTTTTAACCATTAATTTTAATGGATTGTATAACATGTCATCCGTCTAATTTTATTAACATATTTTTTTCTGCAATAGAACACAATAAAATTACATATTTAAATTGATCAATACATTTTCATTCAAAAAAAAACGCATTCATTTCTCAAAATGGCACAAACAACAAAGACTCCTTCCCAGAAACAACGTCGAATAAATCCATTTTCATGGTCATTTTATTAAATAATCGTTACGTCAGTCGATATAATTTACTGTGCGGTACCTCTGTGAGAAAACACAACCGACGCCAATACTCTACAAATTTATAACCCCCTAGACGGTCTAGATGTTCGCTTGTCGAAGCGTGGGTCGATATACGAACTCAGGTCTATAGGACGGACCTGCCTCGGTAGGATGTAAAAACCAAAGAAACTAATTAACGGATAATCTATTCTAAGAAGTTTGAAGATGCTTATGTGATTGTTTCAACACGCTCTGGGTCTGCATTCCCTTCTACTTCGTTCGATCGAGGTTTATAAGGCCGACTAATGCGACGTTTGAGTTCGGGTTGGTCTTGACTGATTGCCTTACCATAAAGGTGGTCACGTCTGATGTATTCATTAGAGAGGGCATGTTGTACGAGGTGGTTGGACAATATATGCATGTATGTGTTTAAGTTCTGGACGCGTACTGCATGATAGGGGTGTTGGACACGGACGACAATAAAGTTGATTGGTTCTAACAAGTTCGTAGAAATTCTTGTTTAAAAAAATGTGTACTTCTTAATTAAGTAGTTCACAATGTTTATTTTTTGTACATAAAATTTCGTATAATTAATTACAGTAAAAAGATTGGAAGATAAGTGGTTGTAGCATTGTAAAGATTATACCAATACCAGTTTATATACAAACCTTGCCCTTATAATCAGGGTGAGTTAAAAATATAATCGAGTATGTACAAGTATTCAAATATATACAGGTTATCCAAAGTTGTTTGCTCGACTTTACCAATATTGTCAACATTGGAATGTTGAACAAATTAGAGAACTTGCGCTTTATTTCCGCGATACTTAAAAACATATTCGATAATAAACATCTAGGAATATTTTAAGTTATTTTAAGTTATAACATTTGAATTTATTTTGGTCGTTTCAATGGATACACTTTCATCTTTATCGAGATTTAGAATTGTCTAGAAATTATTTGTTTTTGCGTTAATTGTATAATAAGCTAGCTTACAATTTCAATTAGACTTTTATCATCTTTCTTCTTATCTTATCTGTTAATCTTTGGATTTGTGTATTGATTTATTTACCAATTGTAAAATTATGTATTATAACAGCGAAAAGTATTGTAATGTTACAGCTAACGTGTGTCATGAGCGCCACCAAAAACATCTCGTCTAATGGCTTCAGTTTGTCCACCTTTCCAAATTAAGGGTCTCTCAAGTGATAGAAAGCTCGATTTCTAAAAAAAAATCCTTTTTCTGGCCTATTATGTTTGGAGCGTGGGTGGTAGAAGGATAAGTACTTTTGTATATAATTTTCTCTTACTACAACAAGCCTCAATATGTACTCAGCCCATGTCAAAGTGAAATTTCATCAATTAGTACTCGTTCCGTTAGTCTCAGACTACTTTTATAATTGAGTTTGAGTCTATCTGTCATTCAAGTAACTTGTGCCTGAGTTCATCTCTAATTAAAAGGTGGTAATATGAAGAATTCAAATTGGAATTCAAGAATGAGTCAAAGTAATTATTCAGAAGTGGCTGAGTTTATTATATTTTAGACAAATTTTGTATTTTGATCCTGTAGTTAATTGAAATCTTTTGTTTTTGAATTTGGACCATTCCTATGATACATCTGGCTTTATAATTGGTTTCTTTGTTTAAAATGTTTGTGTTTTCAAAATTAAATCGATGGCCGGTATCCAGCGAATGCTTTTTAAGAGTAGTGATGTTATTTGATTATTTATGTCTTTCCACTAAATGTTGTTTCGTTTGACCTATGTATACTTTTTCACAATGATTTCATAGTACAAAAACGTAGCCTTTCACGGCCAGAGTCAGTTAAAACTAAAACTCCGGGTTCGGACAGTGTCGTTCTTTGTTAAACGAAAACTCGACGTTTTGCCCACAATCATATGGGGCTCCTTCAGGAGAGGGAAAGGTGGTAAGCAACAGTTAGCACTGTAACTCGACGTGTAAACTGAGCCTCTGGCATAGTTCATATGCTGAATTACCGTGGTCAACTGTTTCTGCCTCTGGCGTGGTTTACACGTTGAGTTACCGTGGCAACTGTTGCTTACCACCTTTCCCTCTCCTGAAGAAGCCCCATATGATTATGGGGAAACGTCGAGTTTTCGTTCAACAAAAACGACATGGCACAGTCCGAATCCAGAACACGTTTAGTTTTAAATGATTTCATGGTATTTGATATATAACATTGCTTTATTTATTTAATGGTGTAGATATCAATTTTATGTATAAATTGTTCAAATTATGTTACTTTGATATTTGTGTGGTAGTACTGTTTTAATGATTTCTTCTGACGATTGATTAACATATAAAATTGACACTATTTTTTTTTTACCTTCTTTTTGGGTATTGTAGTGTTTATATATCCTTTGTTTTATTATTTTGATGAGTTTTAAGTACACGTAATTTCATAATTAGTAATGGAAAATTTGGAATCAAAAGTCATATCAAAAAATATAGATACAAAGATATAGTAAATATAGATACAAAACATATATTGATGTCGAATTTAAATCTTTTTTGAAATTACAATTGGCTCGAAATATGTATAAAATGGTTTAAAATTAAAAAAAAAAGAAAAAAAATGTTAAATAAATCAAAAATTCAGGAGAACACATGGCAATTGGACACAAGCAGGCAATTATTACGAAAGCTCGAATTAACAAGGAAGTGTAAATTGGTTGCTTATCCCAGAAAATTATTTTGAACCCGACGTGTTGCTGAAATTTGGCACAATGGAATAGCTAAAAACACTTTAGGGATATTGTTATTATTATACATTGGCTGTTGCTAAAAACCCACGGTCCCCTTAAAAGGGAGTATAAAGCTATTATTCATTACAGCAATGCATTGAAATTCATGTAACTATGTAAAATTATGGAGATATTTCTTGAAGGCATAACAGTAATCTCCAATAAATATTTTTTTCCAACCGTTTAGAAAGAAACTTTCATGCCTCGTTTGAGGTAAGAAAGTTTATTTTATCACCTAAGTGACAAAGTAAGCGATTGGATTTTTATGACACTTCACCTTGAAGATTCTTTTATTATTGACAAATGACATCAGCACATTCGATGCAGTCAAAATTAATTTAGGGGATTAATTAAATAAATGGCGCTGGTTGGGAAAAGAATTGTATTCAAATTTAAGACACCGCAGCACTTTCCAAAACTCTAATGGTTGAATAACATGATCTTCTTCGTGTAGATTACTTGTGTAACGCAGAATAGAGATCATATCTTGCAATGATATTGGATTTAAATATCGCGTAACGTAGAGACATCATATCGAGCACATCAGGGATAGGGGACATTCTGTGTTAGAAATATCCTAATCTCTCTTTTCGCCAAAAATTCCCCGCTTGACCCGGAAATCAAGATCCTCACTTTGAAATTCTGCCTAGGATCCATCATACCATAAGGTGCACTGACATAGGCAATAGTTGCGTCAAGCGACTTACACAAATTGAAGTTGCTACAATCATATCGTTACGAGACCACTTCCACGACCTATCTGGGAGCACGTTGGAGAAAGAGCGGAATTCGTTTAATCCACCCAAGCTCATGCAATAGAGATACCTCAGGATCGCTCTCCATCCCGGTGTACAGTAATCAGAACCCGTGATATTCTTTCAAAATAGTAGTATTTTATTTGTAAACTAGGAAATATATTAGGAGGACAACAGAAATCTGGACAGAGACTGTCTCAAACTGACAGAGCTTATGGGCGCTTCGTCGAGCTCTAGAAAGGGAAGATATTTGATGATTTATGATTAACACTCAAGCATTAAATGACATAATAATAATAAGAAAAAATAATTCCATTTAGCAAAATTAATAAAAAAAATACGTTCGAAATTCATTTCGCATCAGAAGTGAAACACTTGGCATAACACTTTATTACCTCGCAGGTGTTTATTTAACTTTCACTGGCGTACAATTTTCTAGATGTAAGCAAGATAGTTACATAATTAACGATTATAAGGAAAATAACCAAACGAACAAGAAAGATTCTATACATCGAATCTATTTAATCTAAATAAATAAGCGTTGTTAACAAATTCAATGTATATACACCTCTAATATAGGCATTTCCACTTTCTATGTTAGCCAATAATACCTACGCTTTACGTTCAAATCGAATCGAATGGAGTCTTCTTATTTTCTCGGTCGGTCAATCTAGTCTGAAGCGAAACCAAACGCAGCGGTCCGAACGGATATCGTCAACTCCCACTCGCAAATCCTTTCACGAAACTGGCGCCCAGCGTCCAGCCGCTCACATAGATTCTTATTGAACCGCGACTTTCCGGAGACCGCGCTGGACGACGATGGATCGGGTTTCCGTGTGCGTTTGGTTCCCTAGACGTCAATGTCCGGCCTCGGAACGACCTCCTCCGTAAAAAAAATACTTCCCCGACACGTTAAATATTTGAGAACACTCCGTCGTAAATATTTTCGCAGATGTTTAACTGAAGGCTTGATGAAGTTTTCATGCGTCAAGGTGGAAAGCTGGCGACAAAGCGGGAAAGAAATCTAATCTACAAGTGCGGGTACTTACATTGACATTTTGTATGAATGCAATGCTAAAAATAAACAAAAAAAACTTGAATATATGAATTAAAAATAACAATAATAGTAGCAGCTATTACGTAAACTTGCCGTCAGTGCCTTATCTTACGGCTTTGTTTCTCTTTCTCTTTTCCTTTCTTGAAATATTTGCTAATAAAGAAAAAAAAATTAGATCCATCTAAATTTTAAACAAAGCTTTTCATTTAGAGCTCGTTGAAATGTTGATGCCTAGATTTCAGAACACACGAGGATGGCTTAAAGCGGAGTAATATATTTAACCGGTAAAGTAGGTAGCTTCCGCTCCAATTTCACGTATACTAGGGGGGCCTACTTCGCGTCTCCTACGCATTAGGAGTAAGGTACTGCGATACGGATACTTCCCCATATATCCTATGAGTATTTAATTTACAATCAGGCGCCGACATCCATGTTTCATTGAGGGGATCGCCGAGAAGGTTCCTTGGCGGCGTTAGCTCGGGCCCACAGATGGGGAACGATTGCACGCGTCATGTCTAATAACCAGGGTTTAAGTAATTGAATTCTAAAGTGAGATTATCGTTGTTTTGCTAGGCGGGATTAATTATAATGCATAAACGATGATCGTAATTAAAAGTCGAGTGGGTTGGGTTGAACCGTATAACGGTTGGTAGGTACGGCGTGTGCATGTAGGAAGATAACCGCTAAGCGCTGAGACGCGAAAAGATGGAAAGATTTTACGTGTATTAGGTATATATTTCGCCTAATTCCGGAGTTTGGGGCCGGCTGTTCCGCTGTTTTATTTGTGTGTCGCGTACTCTTCGTGTTTTAGCGTTTGGATTCGGATTTATAGGCGAATAGATGTGAATTTCGTGGAATAGAGTGAAGCGAGTTTTAGAAATTTAAGCAATTTGTATTAGATGTATTCCTGTTAACATATGGCATTAATCGGATAAGGCCAATTAATTCCTTGATGGCACCTAGCAACGGTATTTACGTTGTATTCCGCAGGTTTCTGTCTTAAAATTAAGAAACGCAGGCGTATAAACGTTCGCCTACATACAATTTGACGAATAAATTATTTGGTTCGAATTGTTTTTATAATATGATTCAAGTTTTGGCCGAAAATATGTTATTATTTTATTATTATTAATAAATTATTTTCTCGATTACATTACACTAGAAAGTAAGTTTCAAAAAAGGCGAGGCAATTTAAATTCAACAAGAGAAAGATCTCCTTTTTAACACCATGCGATATAAAAATTACGCAAGATTGATTAGATTCAGTAAGTAGGCGTTAAACACAGTGCGGGTCGACGACGGCCTCTATCATTTAGCGCAAACGCTTGTATAGAGTCGTGCCGGTTTACGCACGTCCCACAGTCAAGCCACATCCTCTCCACCCTCCAGGCGAATCAGTCATTAATGTGAAGTCAGAAAGAACTATTATCATCTTTATCCTCACATTAGTTTTAGTTTATAGTTTTAGCTTATTCTACCATATTCACCATACACCTTTTAATTGAGCATTTTCAGAATTAATTTTTATTTTAATTAAATTTGATTTCCTTTTATCGCCTATTATTACAATGATTTTTTTTTAATTGTACAGTTATAATAATTTGATTTTCGTTGTTTTCTTTCATATTTACTATGTCGCTTAACAAACCTCCCAACCAAAAGCTAATGAACACCTGGATTAAGGATCATAATTGTTTCGAAGTTGTCAGCAACACAGGGAATTATTGTGCAATTTGTTCGGTTACCGTAAAACGTTCCAAAAACTCTCGATTTACGAACCATTTAAAAGCCGATGTTCCTCGCAATCCTTGTGTCTCGAATGAGAATTTTTATGGCGATCTCTGCGAAATCCTTTTGGATGCAAATATACCCTTCCGAAAACTAGATAATTCAGCTTTTAAAATTTTCTGGCAAAATATACGAGTAGAAGTGCTTCCGACGAGTCTACGTTATCTCCCAAAAATATACACAAAAGTCGTAAACAAAATTAAAACTAATGTAAGAGACCATTGGTACTGGTTGAACGCAGGCGAAACTATGGATGCGTTAGGGCGAAGCAAAGTTCAGGTCATTGTTGGTGTTTTGTATAGAGATCGTATGTGTAATAGCCAGTAAAATAATAAAACTGGCAAATGCTGTTACTCTAATGGAAGTAGTTGTCAGCAGCATTGACAAAATTTCGAAGACGTGGGGAAACGGGAGATAGCTTGCTTTTTGTCAGTAATGTAATTTGATTATACGACGTGTCCCATTAAGAGTGAGGACCGATATCCTGGAAACTACAATAGCTGTAGATGAGCAAAACTCTTTCATGACAAAAGTGAAAAAGAAAATATTTTTAAATTCCAAACACGGCTTCCAACTGCGCCCTCTAGTGCAATTGCTAATCCTAGCAACAGTAAATTTTAAATTAGTTGGTAAAAGTTCCAGGATTAAGTACATTTTAAATACTCCGTTAAAGAGGTTAGTTAATTACGCATATTGTGAACAACTTGTTTGGCAAAACCACTTAGCGCTATCTTGATCATCGCAACTTGTACCACCTGTTAATGTTCAAGAAATATACCAGATGGTGTTATCTCCAACTGCACGAATTTCTCTCAATTATCAAAAAAATTAATAGAAACTGAATTGCCTGGATAATAGGATTACTTACATCCAACATTGTTTACGGAAACTGTTCAATATATCCTTCATTTCGATGATGTAAAAGCACCAACCTTTCCCTGAAGTTACAATGCCGCATTTTACAACATTTTAGGCTGAATTGCAGCAATTTCATCCAATACTAAGAACTAAAAATTCTTCTAGCGTTTTTGATCGTATTACATACCACACTAAACAACTAACATTTTTTTTAATAACGCCAGAGCCAAAAATCCGCTGGGTTCAGATCACGAATTAAATATAAGGCAATTTTACGCACATTTCGTTGGCAATTCGTACCCAATAAACGCGTGTGTATTTCATTAATCTAGTTACCGAAAATCACATCTTGTGTTTAACATTGGTTAGGCTCCCTGAGAAATAACTCTGAAACCTAAAGATAATAATGCTAACAGGATTTAATGAGAATTTCAAAAATAGTGTTAAATAGACGAACGGAATCTAATGTTAACAGTACAAAAGTTGAAGTTGACAAAACTTGAGATTAATGAACTAGAAATAAAATTTAAAAAAATATGAGAAAATATACTTTTTAACGAGAAAAAATATATAACAATTACTTAGTAACTATTGCGTTGCTTACATTATTTATATGCTATTAACATTATTACCAACAGAAAAGAAAAAGCGTAAACAAATTGAAAAAAACCTTACCTTTGATCTTATAATTCTGACTTACAAATATTTACTTCTTTTTTATTTTATATATTTATTTACATTTTGCTTAGTAGCTTATTTTAATAAAATACATTTTCACTTTAAAATTCCTTCAATGTTTATTTTATTTATTCACTCTTTAGCAAAAAATAAAATGGCTATGACATTTACTGATCTTACAAACAGCTTAATGCATCTGTTAAATTCACAAAATGTTTAGTAAATATTCTTACATATAATGCTTAAACTTAATATTCGCTGTTGAGCTAGATACTGGTCGCATTGAACCATCTAAATTCAATAAAAAAAAATATTTTCATTCGTCAATCCAAAATAATAGAATGTATGGCAATTCAGTTTCTGTTCACAATTTGTCTTGTGAAAATTAAATCTTTACTGGCTAACATATTTCTTAAACTGAACTATTTTTATTTTATGACAAGAATTAATTTGCTGTAAAAAATTTGCTCAGACGATTGGACGATTTGCTTATCCGTTTGCTCGCACGACTGGGCGCCAAAATATGTTTTAAGGTTTTCGCCTAGGTTGAATCCATACACGTCATTATAGGCTATGACTGGCTTCACGATATATGATTGGCTCTGTATTTTAATGCTAACTAACTAGTTTGTGATTTGGGTTGGAACAAAGCTTATATGTACTCAAATTGTCCTTATTGTACGCTCTGTTAGGCAATAAATATTATTATGTATCGCTGATGGAACGTCGAGGCATCTAAGGTGAACCAGCACAGTGGTTCCATACACTAATTAAAAGCGAAAGAATTCTGCTTCAAATTTTCAACAAAAGGCGATGTATCTTCAAAGATAAGCACTAGCCATTCTCCCCGAGTCAATCATCATTTAATTTTAATGTTAAATAAGTCTAAAAGGCACATATACTTAAGCTACCCTTATATTATATTCAACAACCTATATATTTCTCTAATTTGTAATTATTACGTGATTCTTTCTAACACAATTAGAGCCGAACTAGCATTAACTCGATGTCATCGCCAGAAAACATACTCCGCAGATTATTTAAATTAATCGTTTATTCTCTCCTACAACTTCGCATAGTCAGAGCTTTAATTCAAGTTTGTGCAACGGCAGTCTATTAGGCACTTGTTTCTCACAGTATTTGTTCAGTTAGAGTGCTAAATTATCTAACGTCAAATGCAGTGAGTCAACGTAGAATTTCATTTCGGCGCTGAATTCCAGAACCTGTTATGTACATATATATGTATACTCTATTCTTCTAGACTAGACCTGCATCAAGTAATGTGTCATGAAAAGGTATATTCTGTTGCTGGCTGGTGCTGAATACATTTACTATAGTTGTTTCTTTTTTGCAATTAAGGAATTAAACAGCAAACATTAATAATTTCCTTGAGATAGACGTAATAGCCCCAAATTGCGACAATAAATTCTACTGCTGCGTGAAATTTGATTTGTTTTAATATGGAAGATGTAAAATTGCTTCTTATAATTGAATCATTTTAGAAGTAGAAAATATAAGTTGCCTCCCTCATACAGCTGTAAATTCAACTTTTGTTACACTTTTTGAATTTTTATACAATTGCAATATAAAAATTCTAATAATATCTATCATTCCAAAGCCCGATTTCAATAAATCACAACCTTATTTAATATCCCAAACGCCTTCGGATCACGCAATTCTTACATATGGTCGCAGTTAATCTGAATTACATTCATAGTTTACTAACATATTTGTCAATTAGTCGTTTTATTTAGCCACCAATCGCCGCTATGTACAGTTTGAATGCGATGCAAAATAATAGTAGGCGTCTTATTTCACACTATCGTCATATTTAAGTTATCCTCCGCTAATATCGTTAATATTCAATTAATCCCAACATTCACAGGCAGATCCCTTCATTCTCGCGTTCTGTTTGGTGTTCATACACCTTAGTGCGACTTATCGTAGAATCTATATAAAGGACGAGGGTTTGCGCTTCAAGAACTTTTCTTCAAGCCCCTCTTCGCTGTTTAATCGATTAATCGATCTTTTATTGAGTTATTCTGGACTCTTGAGCCGATCGCATAGAAAACGCATTGCTGTACGGATTTATATTGGTTTCACCATGGTTCCCGGTTAGCGACCCTGCCATAATTGTCAACGAGGTTTGTTTTCTTTTGTGGAGTTTTTACCAACAAAGCGAAGCGACAGGTTACATTCAGTGGCTATCCAATCTACTATCTTCGTATACCTAGGAATTCGAATATTGGGTCGTCGCCTTTGTGAAGAACCAACGCGTGCATAGATCGCTTCAGCAACGTTATTTAATATACAATAATCTACGTTTTTTTTTTATTCTATCCTATTTCACCTCTCACAGCTCCAACGAAACAAACAGCGCTAAATCTTGAAACACTTGGAACTTGAGACAATATTATTTGAATTTATTATTGTTTATTATTTATTATCATTTTATATTACTCAATTTTTTTGATTGTTTTTAATATTAAATGTATTTCCGTACCACTACAGTTTTCAGTTTTATGTAAAATGGCGTTCTCATGCTCTTCAAGCGACACAAAATAATTGAGTTAGTTCCATATTGCAAAGTAATTGAGGCTGTAGCACTTTGTAAAAACAATAACTTACATTATCGTTTGGCAGCTATACGGGTATTTCATAAAACTAACTAAGGAGAAGTTTTAAAAATGTTATTATGAATGGAACTCTGAAATTTTGGAATAGGTAGTTATAGCATGGGACTTATTAATTTAACATATCTTTGCCTACGAAATACTTCAGGTTGAACACCAACATTGTACCACGATTGTACACATTGCACGTAAATAATTTGTACTATGCCACCTTACCCCTAAAGTCAACTGTTTCCGAGACATTTATGATCATGTTGAAATTTAGCATTTGCACCGTTGTTGAAATTAAATATTTACTTTGAGGAAACGAAGTGGAAAGTTAAGCTTTCCACACCCTATCGTTATCGTTACGAAATTTTGTACAGGATGTTTACAAATATAGATATTTGCAAAAACTCCTTTTTTTAAATGGATCGTTGTATCTTCAACTACACTATTGGATTACATCGATTGATATTAGAATTTGATCTACCTATTGTAGAAATGTCTTTCGGGTGATGTTGCGTAGTTAATATTTTACTTGACGTTTCGCTGACCATGCTATCAGCTTCTTCAGGAGATTTCTAAAGACTGGTGTTGTTGTCTCTTACTCCTCGTTATATATCCCATTTCTGTACCGCTTTGCTGATCCATAACTGTTCCGTTTCGCTGAATCGCGTCGTGCGTTGTATGACGACTCCGTAGTGCTAACTTCCACGTGTTGCTAATCTTGTATCCGTCTTCGCGATTGAAGTTGTTGGTATTCTTCATTATTTCTATCGATTCGCGTATTATCCTCGGGTAGTAGTGGCTGGTCCTGGCTAATACCTTAACGTCGCTGTAATGTAATGATAAATGGGATACATAACGAGGAGCAAGAGACAACAACACCAGTCTTTAGAAATATTCTGAAGAAGCTGACAGCATGGTCAGCGGAACGTCAAGTAAAATATTAACTACGCGACATCACCCGAAAGACATTTCTACTATAGATTACGGTCGTGAAAGCCTACACTCAACTATTGATCTACCTATTCTTAATAGTTTTCGAGATAACGATTCTTTCTTTAAACTGCATATAATGGAAGCTTCCTGGTGCAGTAGCTTAACGCTGCCCATTGGGCAGCAAAAACGTAAAAAAATTCAAACGTTGGCATTCTTATAGAAAACTGGAGCGATTGAAAGCTCTACTCTTTCTTGACTTGTACATCAGGAAAAAAGAAAAAGGAAGCCACTCAGAACTGGAAACAGGAACACAATAGTTTCAAGGATCTTCTATAATAAACCCTTCAAATTAAGAAGAATGAAGGAATGGAAGGGGAAGAACCTCACCAACGAAATCTAGTACAATAACCGCTCAAGAACAGATAGTTTTGGCAATGATTAAAGCTAGAACGCGTCACTCGGGCGATATACCATCGCAACATATCGAATCCCTCTGGCCAGCTACATCGAGCAAATATCCCAACCTGCAGCGTTAGGTTTGAGCAGATCAGCTCTGCTAAGCGTAAATAATCTACCGCTAGAGATTACGAAATGTATAATGAGTGGTAACCAATTTTATTGAAAGCATCAGAAATGTCCAACATTTAAGGCATTTCTCGATCCTGCTTTATGGAATAGTTTTGGTAGAATTCGACGTCGAAGTTGGTCTTCCCTACAATATCATTCCAAATTAAATTGGTTTCAATTCTCACGTTTTTCCTTAATGTATCAACCGAAAATGTGTCCAAGTATATTCACACCATTCTAGGCATGACTAACAACCTTACCAGAGTTTATTAAACCGTTCTAACTACTTGGAACTGTACGGAGCCATCGACGCGATAACTAATTGCAAGCAGCCTTAAATGGTGTATAGAAATCCAACGTTTTAGAATTCCTGGATGGAGCTGTTTGTCGGCGAGTAATTCAGATAAGAGAAACAAAAAAAAAGATCGAATCCACCTACGAACGAACAAAGAAAAACACTTTGTGTGGTACACTACACCTTCTACGATCGTTCCTACTCCTTGTATAATCGAAAAAGCAGCAGGCGGTGACAAATATTTACTTAATCTTCCCTTATCGAAATGTCACCTATATGTAGATGTGTCTGTATATATGTACATAAGTACGCCTTGGCTTTCTAGGTCGCCTTCCTTCCCTTTTATTTATATACATATGCATAATGAAAGGGGGAAAATATACATACAAACGTACACATGTAGTTTAAGGACGCGATTATTTCTGAAAGGTATTGAAGTATGTAACACTTACGTCGATAAAAGCTTGAATATTATATAAATACGTGAGTCAACCCTTTGGTATGTAGACTGTGTACAGAAATAGGTAAATATTCTTTGAGATTCAAGATATTTAGCCGAATATATGTATATTATATAGTGATAGCCACTTACTACGTTATTCCTTTATGATAAAAGAAATTGTTGTCATTGGTATGTGATAAATATATAAAATATAAATTCCATGAGATTGTTTAACTTCGTCAACAGCGGCTGGCGGTGACGTAAATAGGAGGTCAATTACAACGCCTTTATTTCCTCGTGTATTATTTAGTCAGGGCTAAACATAATATACAACGTAAATTCACGAGGAAAACGAAGCCCTGTTTCGCCCTGTTGAAATTCTTCATAGAGGTTGCAATTTTGTACGAATGCATTCTCTTTATTAACGAAGCTCGATTTATTTGCGATGGAGTAAATAACTACCATAGCGAGTATCGATGTTTAGACGAAAATCCACATGCCACAGTCGAGTGAATCTTTCAATATGGTCTTAGTATCAACGTATGGAGTGGTATATTGGACATTTGACAGAAATTGAGCATTAAGCATAAAAACCGTCTAAGTGCTTCACGTTTGAGTACGTCTAAGTACAATCCGATTTGCATTAATTTGAACGATAATGGAGGAACACGATAACGGTAATTGTGAAAATTATGTGAATGAAAGCAAAAAAATATGTGAAAAATGTTAAAAAGGAACGAAAAAAGTTAGTAGTGTTCAATATACAAGTTACAAAGGTTACAGGCAGTTACAGCAGAAGTCGTTCGACAATACGGTTTTAACTATAAACATTATTTAAACCAAACTAGGTTGATATATTTTCCCTTCAACGGTTAAAACGATACGCCTTAGTATACATTTTTCAGGCGGCTTGTTCCTGCAAATCTAAATGATATACTCCGTCTGCCTACCAGAAGAAATCACTTTTCGACGAATTTTACAAGACAGCAGATTACAATAGACAGAGTACCTACATAATGGTACCTATGACAGACCGGAACGGAGCAGACAGTTCCAGATGGTGGTTACCTACAGGTCCAAGTCTGCAGGAAGATATTTACAGAAATATTTGTATTTACACATAGTACAGGTATTAATAGAAAAGAAAAAGACAGGAATTAGTACCAACGATATAAACGGATAAACACAAGGAAGTGTTTGCCAGACTATCCTGTATATTAGAGAACACATTAACAGTTTTTCTCGAGAAGAAATAGTTTTTGAGTCCTGACCTAAGCATCAATCGCATGCATCTTGCACATTATGCAAACTTCCTGAATTCAAAGCAACTTATATGTATATATAAGTATACATATAAGTTATATATATATATATATATATATATATATATGTATATAATGTTACCCCAAAGTGTTTCGTATTGATTTTGCCGGCTTATGAGCGGATTGGTTTTGAGCAGCACCCGCACCAATTTTTCGGTTTTTACAAAATTGATAGTGCCATCGTTTTGTATTCGTTTCGTGCTGATTTATGTCATGAAAATGTTGTGCTCGCACCGTTTCGAGATATTGAAAAGTGAGGGCTGGTGCAGACCTTTATTCAATGGCACCGTTCAAATATTTCGAAAATGGTGCTAGCACGAAACGACATTTTTGTACTTACAACAAAATGGCGCTTTCGCAATGATTGAGTTGATACAAACACAAAATCGATTACCGGGGTCACCAGACCTTAACCAAATGAATATCCAATAGTTGAGTGTAGGCTTTCACGGCCGTAATCCATAGTAGAATGTCTTTCGGGTGTTATCGCATACTTGATATTTGACTTGATTTTAAAAATCTTCTGAAGAAGCTGACAGCATGATCAGCGAAACGTCAAGTCAGACATCAGACATTTCTACTATGAATATCCAATAATTTACAATCCGGAACTGACATTACATTAGTATTAGCAAATTAGCTTTTCAATAGTACTTTGCTAATTCTGTTGATTCTCAGTTTAGCAGTTTAGTTCTAGTTTAAGCAGGTTTGAGTTGGAAGAATCCATAGATCACTTTCTAAAAAGTGTAATTTTATTTAAGAACCTTATTATGAGGGTAGTCTGGAAAGTTTCCAGCCCAACCCAGAAACAAGTATTTGTTTTGTCAAATTTGGTTTTATTTCTCAATATAGTCTCTTTGTAAGTTTATACACTTATCCCAGTGATAGCCCCATCACTTTAATCCGTCCAAATAATTTTTGGTATCTTGCCCTGCAAAAGAAGGGTGCGCGTTCGTCATTCGATGTTTTCCAAGCGAAACTTTGAGCTTAGGAAGCCAGAAAAGTCACTGTAGGATACATCGAGTGAATGGTCTACCAACATGATGACGAGATGGGACATTGTTTTGACGGAACTTTCTTCTTCTACAAATGTGGTCGTTTCCTTAATTTTTGCCTTCAGCTCCATGACTATCCCAAAAAACAGTCGCTATCACTTTGCCCGCCGGTGGAACAGTATTCGTTAGTTTCTGATCCTGAGTCAGCAGACGCGGCACCTAACGCGTGCTTAGTTTTTCCGTAGTCAAATCTTCAGTCGAGGTATGATAAGAACATTCTTTCGAAATACCCCACTGCCTCTGCTGTTTATCAAAACTTAACTCGACGGTTGTATAGCGCCATTGGATGAACTATTCCTATATTATCGGTGGTGGCTACGTTTCCGAACCTTCATCGTCAACCAAGCTAGTGCCACCACGTTCGAATTCATCCGCCAAAGATTTCAAGTGCAAATAATGGTAGTTTACGCAGGCATAAACTTAACTTTGTTATTCTAAATACACAATTTATAGCATTTGCAAATCAAATGGGACTTACTTACTTCAGATAGCTTATTTTCTAGTTTCGACCTATTCTATTCAACTAACACGGGCGGGAAAACATGGCCATTGTGTCTATCTACCTATGTGTTCCTAAAGCTCCAACGAAATTAGACCCTCCGGCACCTTCATTGAAGACATAAAGCGCTCGCGTAAATATTAATTAGGAATACAAATGAATGCACGTCAATGTTGAGACCGTGAGAGACGCTCATGAACACACGCAAGACCATCTATCGCACATAGAAAGTATACCCATACACCCACGAGCGCTTCCCAGTGAAAAAGCTTTACTATTCAGGGGAGACACGAGCGGCATCGGATGGGTGCAGGCGGCCTTGTTTAAATAACTTCCGACGGCGCGGCGGCGGCTCGCAACCCAAGCAAAAGCACGCCGCATCTGCCGCACGTGATGACGTTTTGAATAGGCCTCTCGCGTATGTACATGCATAAACTTGAACATGTATACCGGCGCGTATTTACGTATGAATGTGAAGACGCAAATCTAGATAAGCGAAAACGCGACGTGGCATAGCGATTGGAACATCAGCGGGCCGACGCCACGTAGCTATACGGTTTCGTGATTTCCACTCTTCAAGGAACTTACATAGATGTAGCAAAAAACTATTTTCAACACGGTAGAATTGGTGAAAAGAAGAGTGAAGAAAGTGAATGTTTTAAATCAACTATCTGATAGATGACAAATCGTTTTCGCGAATTAATTTTTATAATAAATACCTTTATTAAACTGAGTAGATGAGACCAAAAGGCTTTTTAATTTCAACAAATAGTATGCGCGTCAATAAAATCTTGAAAATCAGTTCAACTGATATAGCAGCTTAGAGGAAAATTGTTTTCTTCATTGGGCGCGCGTAACATAAGTAGACGCTGTTTACGGTCTACATCATCGTTTGCATAGTAAAATTTTGAACAACTGAATTTAAGCGTCATACCAGCTTGGCTGACAATGAACGTTTAGCACGGCCAAACACTGCAATCACTACCAATAACATCGAAGAAGTTCATCAAATGGTGCTAAGGACCGTCGAAGAAGATTACCGAGAAGCTCTGAGCATGTCAAAAGAACGCGTTGGTCACATATTCGCTGAAGATTTAGATATAAAAACGTCGGAACCAAAAATTGAAAATAGGTCAAATTCGGATACATCAGGATACTCCTGAAGCCAAGGTCTGGTAGAAACGTTGAACTATCGACTCCGAAAGAGATCGAAGACCGTTACATCAGGTGACTAAATTTAGGACAGACTTGTGTTCGTCGAGTATCTTGGAAAAGGAAAAGCAACAAAAGGGGCACGCTACACATCATTGCTTGACAAGCGTAAGGCAGAAATTGCGGGAAAGCAGCTGCATTTGAAGAAAATTGTGTTTTGTGCCACCAAGATGACACACCGTCTCACACTTGAGTGATCAACATGGTATAAATTCACTAATTATATTCGAATTGATAGACCACCTATGCTATTTTTAAAATCTAGCTCCCAGTGACATTTTTCTATTTCCAGCACTGAAAGTCTCGATAAAAGAACAGAACAGACAGGAAGTCACCACATTCGTGAACACCTACTTTACAGAACCATTTGGTAATTACTATTTGGATGGCTTAAAGGGATAGAAAGATCATTGGAGAAACTGTACGAACTTACAAAGAGACTACGTTGAGAAATAAAACTGAATTTTTACAAAGCAAATACTTGCTTCTGGACCTGAAGGAGCTGTCGACTTTGTTACTCCAAATCTTATGTATTATTGCATTTTTGAATTCTTAGTTCAATCACCTGGAATTGAATAAAATAAAATGTATAATGTGCAGGATGTTCTATTTGAAATAAGAAAGTATTTTAGTTAAATAGTACATGTAGGCTTTAATATATTTTAGTTTCTCGTAAGACACCTGTAGAGCTTGCAATAAAATAATTTTTTCAAGATTTATCCAAACAAGATACTAGGTATCATTCTTCGCCCATTCTTCATATTTTTTCCCGAGATAAATTCGGATAAAACTTTAGATTATGTAATATTCTTCACATTATTAATGAAACTGAATTTTTACAAAGCAAATACTTGCTTCTGGACCTGAAGGAGCTGTCGACTTTGTTACTCCAAATTTTGTGTATTATTACATTTTTCAATTCTTAGTTCAATCACCTGGAATTGAATAAAATAAAATGTATAATATGCAGGGTGTTCTATTTGAAATAAGAGAGTATTTTAGTTCAATAGCAGGCTTTGGCATGTAATCTTTAATATATTTCAGTTTCTTGTAAGACACCTGTAGAGCTTGCAATAAAATATTTTTTTTAAGATTTATCCAAGCAAGATACTAGATATCATTCTCCGCCCATTCTTCATATTTTTTCCCAAGATAAATTTGGATAAAACTTAAGATTATGTAATATTCTTCAGATTATTAGTAAAACAATTTTGTATTTGTTATAGACTTGCAAAATAGGACCATTCAACCGCTAAAACAACGTGTTGTTTCTATACCAAGCTCGATCTCTAGAGTTTCAGCAAAATCTAAATTTCCGGGTTGCTATCGTTCCCTTGCTTGTTTCACCAAACCGATTTTCTTGTCCTTTTTTTATGTGGATAACTAGCAAATCATTATTCGCAAATTGAGTGGACGAGTGAGTTCGTCTCAAAGACGACCTCGCAAAAAAAA
The DNA here is from genome assembly GCA_902654985.2 of Oryctes borbonicus. Classification (NCBI taxonomy): domain Eukaryota; kingdom Metazoa; phylum Arthropoda; class Insecta; order Coleoptera; family Scarabaeidae; genus Oryctes; species Oryctes borbonicus. The sequence goes on along the minus strand of LR736881.1, from coordinate 620,067 downwards.
AATACATGCACACATGTAAGGATTGACTGAAAATTATGAAAAAAAAATGTACAATGCAGTATTAATATGTAGATAATATTTTTTTTTCACTTCACTATCTCTCATAACTTTAAAGTGAGTGATGTCAAACGTTTGAATTCTTGTTTGAGGGTACGAATAAGGACCAATGCATGGAAATTAACAGTTGATAAATGCATGCTAGAGCATTCTTCACTGTTCTAGTCGGCTAGATCGTTTAGGCATGTGTAATGATGTGTAGAGGTGAATAAACTGATCGGGCAAATACTTTTTAAGTTGTACATAAGGAATAATATTCGTTCATTAAACATGTTTGGACCAAATCCATGGATACACTGTGTATTATAGTTCGTGTGGAAAAAAATATAGAACTCTTAAATAATCGGGATGCCATGTAAGATGACACAAATCGTATCAATGAGAATTAATTACTTTGCAATAAAACGTATTTGACTTGCTTTCAGTTCTAAAACTCACCTTTCCGTTATTGTTATTCTCTTAAAGAATTCTTATAACTTGATAAACAAGAATTTCGGAAACATAAAAGTTACTTTCTTCTTATTTCAGCATTTAAGAATGTAATTTAAAGTAAAAACAAAAATTTGGATCTATTTCCAAGAATTCTTACAGTATTTAAAACTAAACCCAATCTGTTGACGCATTCGTATACATATACAGTTCTTAAAACATATTCCGGAAACCATAACAGTGTACTACACCCACGCCTCATTTAAATAATAATTTTACGACTAGAAGACGCCTGCCGTTCGTCAAAAGACATTTCAATTTGCGATATTAATAGAGATGTAACCACATTATAAAACATAGTTCTAATCTCAAAGAAATGGAAGTTTTAATTGAATTTCTTTGATCTACGAAGAAAAGTCTAAGAAATATATCCTAGACACGTCTAAATGATTTCTTCACATCGTCGTATCATTCCTGGATGGTTCGCGAGTAAACTTATAGTAAAAATAACGGATACGGTTTCCAAGAAGCTATTCAAACTTCCATATGGTACGGCGACGATTTAAAACTCTCGCATTTTACATCTACCTTCCACGTATGGGCATCGTATATCTCCACGACAAACGGTACTAGCAAAAATCGCTAATTTTAAGCACTAAACACCTCAATAAAGTATACTGCCATGTCGTTGTACGACGATAGTAAACGTTAGACGTTGCTACAATGCACGCAGACTTGTTTGCACCTTTTTTGATAATGCACAATGGCCGAACACCAACAGGACATTATCGCGCCCAACTAATGAACTACAAATCGTTGCCGTATGTATAATGCGTAGTGCCTTTAGCTATAATTCACGCTTATTTAACCTACGCGGACGCACAAGAAGTCCGGTCGCTTGGTATGGAAGGTTGCAAGGTGGCGTATCATCTTTTTGCCACGTACAAATTTTATGTAAATGGTAAGTGCATGTATGGAAACAATTAGGGCGACTATACAAGAGTGCTTTTGAATTGCCTACCATGTGTTATTGTTGCATATAATGCGAGAGGTTTTATACGGATAATAAATTCGTTGATATCTTTCGCCACCCAGTGGGTTTTTCTTTGTATATGACCTTCTTTTATATATCGCATCTCTGGAATATTGGACAATATAGAGAAATTACTTACCTTACTTTATTTACTCCAGTATGGTTGTTCAATAATCTCCGATTCTACTTTATGCTGTTTCGTTGTTGTGCGTCTATAGTTGAACAAGTTTCAAGGGTTAAGGCATTACGAAAATGTATCTTTTGTCGAAGAAAAATGTTACCATTTAAGTCTAAACTTACTTACCGAAGTACACTGCCGTTCAGAGAAGTTCGGTCGGTTATTAAAAAACATGAAAAGGTTACAGAAACAAACGAAACTAAAAACAAGATGCAATTTTATTGTATGTACAGGTAAAAATGACAAAAATAAATAAATAAAAAGTTATTCTGGCCTAATATAACATACTGAACGTTATATTTTTTTTTCATCGAAAAAACCTCCTTTGCTGTTAATCACCGCTCGAACTATTCTAGGCATTCTTTCGATAAATTATGTTAAAACGGATTGTGGAATATTAATCCATTCATGTTGCAGAATATTCCGTAAATGTTCTTGTGAAGTTGGGCATATTTTTCGGATCCTCCTGTCCAGTTCATCCCACAGCAACTCTATAGGGTTCAAATCTGGGCTTTGTGGGGGCCATGTCATTACTTTCAGGGTGTGCTGTTCTTCTTGCTCCTTTAGATAGTTCTTACACACTAACGCAGTGTGTTTTGGGTCGTTGTTATGCATGAACGTAAAGTTACGGTCTATTATACGCAATCCTGATGGCACTGCATGATTCTGGAGTATTGCAAAATAATTTTCCTTCCTCATTACACCCTGCACTCTGTATAAATCTCCCGTCCCAGCAAAGGAGAAACATCCCCACACTAACACAGAACTACGCCCTTGCTTCACCGTAGGGCACAATGCAGTTCGGGATCACTTTTCGGTTTTAGATCTTCGGACATAAACTCGTCGATTTTGCCCAAAAACCTCAAACTTTGACTCGTCACTCCAAAGCACGTGTTTCCAATCATCTAACGACCAATCTAGATGAGAACGGGTCCACTGTAGCCGTTTTGCTCTGTTGCCCCGACGTAATAAGGGTTTTCGAATGGCAATGCGTCCATGAAGGTCCGCTTGTTGAAGTCGGCGTTTTACCGTACTCGCCGAAACTTGTTCTTCACGGCCGCGATGGACTTCGGCTGCTATTTGTGGCGCTGTTAATTTTCTATTGCGTTTGCTTAATAATACAATTCTCAAATCTTCAGCTTTTGTTGTTTTCCTAGATGCTCCAGGACGAACACGATTTTCTACAGTTCCAGTTGTCCGATATCGCTTTATGATGTCATTTACTGTTGAACTTCTCATATTTATTTTTTCAGCAATTTGTCGCCCCGAATATCCTTCTTCTAACGGAGTAATAATGCGTGAACGTTTTTCTACGCTGGTAGGCTTGGCACGTGCCATTTTGAAGTCAGTTTTGATGCACACCAACACACTTTTAACAGTAAAATGAAGCAAATTTATATCTTTACGCCTGTGATAAATAAACATGAATGATACTGCGGTATATTTCCTAAATGTATTGTTCGTTAATAATCCCCAAACGACCCGTTTCAAAAGATCGGTACTTCCGAGAAATTCTTGGAATGATAATAAAAGAGACTTTATCGTGGTTGTCGCAATATTTCTACTTTACATAATAATTTATGGCTTTAACCTAAACTAAACTAAAAGAATGCATCAGATGTAATAAGAAAGTTACATTTAGCCAGTGCTTTTAATTATAAAAAGAATTTTAAAAAATGTTGTACAATTTTAACTAATTTTTAAATCTTTTTTACCTGCTGTCAATTCCTTTTAGGTACGACTTATGAGCTATTTAGAAAATTATCCCGATAAAAACTCACTTTGAATATCTGAAAGTTGAAAAATGAATAAAAATTATAAATATTTGTTTTTTTTTGTTTCAGATACAGTTACGATAATATGCCAGGGAAAATGGGCGGAGCTTACTACCCCGAAATTACGTCGCCAATTAACAAAGAAAACTTGAACATGATCGGCTTCTAGCCACACATTTGCTCAACAGAGTATATCAAAAAGTTATTGCGCGTATAGCACCCCAACAGAGTACGACTGGGGAATGTAACAAACTCCTCGTATGCAGGAAACTACAAACAGTATATAAGTTGATTAATTCGTAGCAGCTGTTTCGAGAATTCGTGGATTTTCATTGTCAACTATACGAGGGAACCATGTGAGTAAAAGATTTTAATTCTAACGTGCCTCGTCACACCTTTACTCTATAAGATTAACGAGTACTTACCATCTGTATACGCTAAAACATCCGAAATGTACAAAACTTAAAGAAAAGGTTCTTGTGTGTCACAAAAACAGTGGAAGTTGAATGGCTAAGTAGACCGTTTTCCTTGCTTAATAAATTTGTTTTTTTTTTATATAAATGGTATTGTAAGTGCTTAATTCTCGTACCAAAGTTGCGTTATTAATTTGGGATAATTTAATATTATACTCTAGTTCATTTATGTGTTGTGCTCCACTTGACATTTCAATTCTTCCATAGCGATCATGGGCTATATGTTGTTTGAATCTAGTGCCTATCGCCCGTTTCACTTGGCCAATATAGCCTTTATAACAGTCACCGCAAGGAATTTTATAAATTCCATGCGTAGAAATGACAAAGGCAGGTGAAATTATTACTTTTTTGCAGCGACTAGGCTGACTCGTGTCTATTCGTCTCGTAAGAAAGGGTTCGTGTTGCCTACTGGTTTCCCCGAGAGCCGCTGTAATAATTTCACCTGCCTTGGTCATCTCTACTGATCAGTTACAATTGTAACGGTAACGCCAGGTGAGTGTATTAGACCATTCAACCACATCAACCAATAAGGTCTATTGTAGGTCGGTAATGTCAATGTAAAGTGGATCTTTCTCAGATTCTCGTTGCGAACGCCCCACCAAGCAGAAAGGCCTGATTGTAGCAACAAATATTATTCCAATTTCTTTAATGCATTTAACTGTTTTTATACTGTTATATCTGGGTTGGGGAATAACGTCCCAAGAGAACATATTTGGTGCTCGTGATTCCTATGATGACGCACGACGCCGTTATCTGATGAGATAGAGAAAACTAAACTTATCTTGTTGCACAGAATAGCTATCCTGATAACCATTGCAGGTGCTCTAAGTACTTGGCTAGCTCTTCTGAATTCTCCTGGATGTTATACTTCTCATACTTGTGGAAACAGAAGCCACGACATCTGTTTACAGATACTACCGTCTTACGTTACAGCTGCTAAGTAACATGGCCTACACAAGATCTTCGGTGACGAGGTTCTGTCTCTGTTATCGCTCATATTATATGCCACAATATCGTTGGAGAATTTCTTGAATGAATGGGGGAAGGCTTCCTTCAGATTCTTAGCCGACTGCAAAGGCAATTTTAGCATTCTGGACAGAAACAACAAAGTTTCCTTCATCTGGTTTCCAGAACACATTAGTATTGATAATTATGAAGAGAGCTGGATACACTCAGCTAGATCCAGAACCTCTAGTTGATATATCTTCTAACACTGCCAAAACCCACATTACTCATTAGACTGAGCAAGAAATCCTCCCAACCTGGGGTAATTCCACGGATCTCTAATATGAAGACGTTATATATTGTTCAACCGAGACAAAGCCACGAAGCTGGTAGAACTTAACAGGGAGTGTGTCGAAACTCCGCAACCCTTACCGGCCATGGTCGATTAGGGAAACATCTAGACAGAATAAGACTTGCTTAAAAGGAAAAGTAACGTCGATCCCAGTTGTTGCCATTGTCCCGTCATCAGTAGAATCAGATTTAGCCTGTTTGGTAGAGCCTTTGTAACACATTTGTAACTTCTGGAAATTTTGTCAGCGAACTATATTAATATTGCCGCCCTAGAATAGACCTTATTTGTCAATGTACATGGATGAACCCGCTCGGCCCTACTGTTGTATGTTATCTAAAATCTCTGATTACTGCGATCTTAAAGGTATTGTCACCTTAAATTATCAAACTATACAGGGTACATTTGCTGAATTACACGTCCCAACGTCATGGCAAAACGTATATCAGATACGCAGTAATTTACAATAATTGACGCATATTCTTTATTCAATTAGGCTTTATCGGGACTCATTTTTAATGCCGTAATTTTCATTAATGACAGCCGATAATTACAACTTTTATTTGTATTGGAAGGTTAGCATTACCTATACGTACATGCTCAACATAGGCGATTTTATGTATGTATGTCATTTGGTTTCTCTGCATTGCAGTTAATATGCGACGCGTATAAAATACTTACTGAATGCGCTTTACATTGGTAATGAGGCGCAAGACCTATAATTATTTTCGCCACTATAAATTTTTCTTTGGCATTATCTTTATAATCCAGCGCTGTGGGAATGATAATTCGATCTGCCCATCTCCCGACAATGCAAATGACCTACCTACACACGCAGATATATGCCTATATCCTCGCGCACAAACTGATAGAGCAGAATCATCTCCGTTTTGGGCCCTAAGGCAAAGTCATTTTGTAAAAGAAGACACGGCCCATATGTAAAGAGGATAAAGAAGAACCACAACACCGAATAATAAGTCATTTTTAATATAATTACCGAGACCTTAGCGATCGTATTTCTTATCAGCGTTGATTACTTCTGACAGTTTTCGGGGCAAGAATTTTGCACGGGCCCCTATTTGAGACAATGGAACGGGTTAAAAGAATGGTGCGCGCAAGTGGTTCATTGTGTAGAATTATTCGTGGTGATTATTTTGGATGGAGAAAAACGAGAAGAAATCGTCCACGGTATTATCGCATTACACGGGAAATTAGCTAAACGTCAGTTCAAATCGCTTGCTTTCTTTCCATCTTGCATAAGCATGAAGTTCCGCGGTGAGTATTATTTGGAAGCGATTATTTTCATTACCCTATGGGATTGGTGCATTAATATTGTTGGTACATAATATTAATGAGCTATAAAATAAAAGAGATTGGTTGTTGTTAAATATATGAAGCCATTATATTCATTTCCTTTTAGGAACATGAAGAATATTAATGTATAATTAAATTTTTAAAACCTCCTTTGATACTAAAAAAGTAGCGTTCAAGATTCTTGATGTTGTATATTCGACTGGTTCAATAGAAAGTGTTCAACGCTTTGGGTTTTTTTCAGTTGAAAACGGCGTCGATTATAAATAAGCCGCTAGTGAAGTGAGTTTGTAGCAAAATCTTTTAATTTCGAAAATTATTTCGATGAAATTGAGGGTCATGAAATTCTGGAGTGTCTCTAAAACACACTTTCGGCAAATTTAAACAATAATTTGAATTAATAAATAAAGTTTTAGAGTGAGTTATAGAAATTTAAACAACAACTAACTTTATATAGAGAAATTCCACTTCATAAACGCATAATGTCTGCGGTTTACCCGTTTGAACTACAACTTAAAGACCAGATTATCACTTTTTAGCTGGAGATTTATTTAGACACACGTTACTTGTAAGACTGACCAAACGATTATTAATTAATGAAATTTCATTTTTATATAACTAATGTTGTTGCACTTAATTTTGGCATTAATTTAAAAGTTTTGAAAAATGAGAAAATAGAATAGCAGAAAAGCAGTTAATGCCTGTTTTCATATTCTACCGTCGTTGGCTGGACTTATATTGTCCTTCTACCACCTACACTCCAAAGATAATAGGCCAGAAAAAGGAGTTCTTTTAGAAATCCAGCTTTCTACCATTAAAGGGACCTTCACTTTCGATACGTGAATAAGATGAAGTTAGTAGACGAGATGTATGGGTGTTCATGATAGATAATCTCTTAGACATTAGTTGTAACATTACAATAACTAAGAAATTTCAATAACGGCTTTAAGGAAGGAAGTCTTTAATACTTGTTTTTACCAAAAATTAAACTAGATGATGACTGTTCGTGAAACTTTTGTTTGTTGATTAGCCACTACTATTCTTTGAGTCGCTTCATCAAAATCCATTTGCTCCTTATCCAACGTGGAACTTTTTCACTGAACGCGTTCTTTACAAACCACATGAGATTTATTCAAATAGCAATGTAGACGATTTCAATATCCTGCAGACTACAAATGATTCAGCCTCCTTCGTAAAAACTATGACAAAATTTCGCCTAATTGTTTGAATTTACTCGTCTACCTAAAAAGTATCTTTCTTAATGACATTCTTCAAACCGTTGCTAAATAGTAGTGGCATTTAATTGTAAGTAAACGGGTTGTTTAACTCTTTCTCACAATCTATATCCCAGGTGGCTTCAGTATCAAATTCAAACAGCTAGCATGCGCGAAATTAAATTAATTAAGTACAATAATATATATAGCTCATATTAATTATCAAGTGGAGTGTATTAAAAAGAAACAGCTACTTTGATTGATTACCATTGCGTTCTTCACGAATGATGAAAGACGAAGCAGATAATCAAGGGGAGATATGAATAAAAAATGTACCTGAAAATATTATTTTCAACCAGTTGACGATTCCAGTAACAGAAGGAAATCCGCGATTATACTGAAACAATTTAGAACAGCACCAAAACTGAAGAGACTGACTATCGTGACGTTAGACTCAACAAAACTCAACAACAAAAGTATTAAAATGTCTGAAAAGTGAACCTAGATCTAAGTGGATCAATGAAGTGAAAAACCTAACAAGAACAGAAATTAATTTACACAGTTGGACGGACCACCTGCTGTGAACTAATCCCTAATAGATGGATCTGGAAGGATTTATTAAATAATTGAAGCAAGATTTAAAGGCTCTTTCCATGTTATGCACATTAAAAAAATTGCATTGTTAATTTTCGATGGGCAATATTATTTACTTTTTTTATTTTATTACTCGATTATCTATCATTATCCATGCAACTTTAAACAAATTCAAAATTTAATATACCGTTTCCCTTGTAGTATAATTACAATAATGAAACGGAACCACACCTGTAAAATTTATATTTTTCACTAAAATTGAAACATTTTGAATTCAGAAGGTCCTAGAGTGCTTTTAACCAAAATTTCATTTAAGTCTGTTTATTAATAAAAACATTGTGTGAAAAATCTTTTGAGTTTTACGGTGAATTATCTCATAAACCCCCTTCTTGTATCTATTTACTAAGGTAGATCAAAATTCATAAAAAAACAACTAAAAATTAACTAATTTTATTAAATACCACAAATAGCAAAAGCAACCAACAACGTGTCGTAAAAACTAATAAGCATAAATTGAATAAAACGTACTGAAATAATTATGTTATTTATAATTATTTAAACAAATAAGAATTTCTAAATTTTTGTAGCATTCATCAATCCTCCGTCTATTTCAATACATTTACCGCATCACTTCCCAAAGTATATTAAAGCATTTCTTAATTAATGAGGTGTGACCTACGCACCATCTTGTTGAATTCTTGCACCAAGTTCTGCTCAAGAAGATGTAGTTCAGTTAATTCGCTACTTCGACCAATGATTTGAAAACATTCCTATTTTGCCTTCGTTTCAAAATTCTAGCGCTATGAACGGGAAAACCGTTTAATAAAAAACATCTTCAAACTTCTTATTTCTGCAATAGTTGCACCCAGCACATCACTTCCTAATAACATGTTCTCGTATTGATGTTTTCGTTGTCCAGTTTAGGGTTTCAATGGTCCAATAGCAATTCTGTAATACTAACACCCCCCTTAGCATGAAAGCAGCTCCATTCCTAAATAAAATAATATTTTAAAGATGTCGGAAATTAAGATACTCATCTGGAATCCGTAAATAGAATTGCAGGCGTTTTTCTCCAACAGAATATGAAGAAATGTTGATGCTTGGCATGCTTGGATTTAAGCACTCCAAAGATTCTTCCTTAGCATGCTTAAATATAAGCTAGCCACTTTTAGACTCGTTTTTGGGTTATATCTGCACAGTCTGGTTCTGTATATTTCTCATTGATGTTCGATGTTGAAAGATAAAATGCCTTGGAGATTTGGATAAACTTCTGAAAATAGATTTCTTGATCCACTATCTATTAAAAAGAATCGCCTTCTTTGTAACGTAAAATACAGGTTCCACAAGGGGTGCTTCCACTTCAAATTAACACTAAAGAAATTACTTTTCTACCTTGCAGAATGAGATGCACTTTACTCAATTAATTATTTCCCTATTTATGCTTCAGAGAAGCTACATTCATAGCCGTAATATTCGTGTTGATCATTCCCTCATATTCATACATATTTATACGCGCGCAACCTTGATTGTTTTCTTAAATCCATCTGTTAACGTTCACGCCATTCGATAACAACATCTCGGAGTAGGGCGAAGTATACACGTTGAATTGCAATACTTCCGAGATCGCTTACAGCTGAAATAATATATGTACATATACAATCACGACAGCTCGCGTTTCAGGAGCGCATTCGAAGAATAACATAATTTTAATACCAAAAAGGAGTTTCGACATCTAACGACGATTCGGCGTATATTTACACAAAACGTATCTAATGGAAAATGACACGGCTGCTGTCTGCGCGCCGGTGATGAGCGATTCTGACGTGAAAGCACGCGAACTTCTGTGAATTTTAGATATAGAATAGAGGCTGCACTGTTCGAATAAATATATAATGTTCTGTAAAACAGTTTGCTGATATTGAAGTAGTATCTTCCGGATGATGACGTTGATGTTTTGCTGAACATAGTATCAGCTTCTAAAGACTGCCCTTAGAAGAAAAGCAGCAGTTGCTTAAATTGTTTAAACAATTCGGAAGATATACTATCTTCAAGTAAGTTTTCCCTTGTGTGATAAGCCCAACAAAATTACAAGCGGAATTGCAAATCATTAACATAAGAGAGCCTTTCACGTGTAAGTGTGTAATATACGTTTAGTGTTCAGTGCAATAAGTTATCTCTCAATATGCAAACGAACTCAAGAGGCGTGCCAGAGTCGACATTATTCCTAACTAGAACGAATCCTCAACACCTAACACAGTACAACTAGAAACAGGCCTTCTTTCCAAAGCTTAACAACCCGTTGAAATTATTGTTATTATAATGAGGTGGCCCCAAAGCGGTTTCGTGCTGTATCGCCAAAACGACCCTCTGCCCTCCTAAGTAATTCCTATCAAAGTTTTCTTCCAGAGTCTACTTCTTGTTACCTTAAGCTGCGGTTATGCTGAAGCTAATAGTGACTTATAAGATGTAGAGGGTTTTCCCATTCTTCGCCACATATAAGTTCAGAAACTAGACCCATTTTGCGTAGATGCTTCTTTAGTGGACAGTGACCAGTTGCGGTGCCCGTCCGCATTTTAATCCCTTAATATAAGTATAAAAAGGTAATATAATTGTAATAAAACTTATTAACATGGTGATAAAGGTTATCTGTTAACTCACCTTCATTATCTAGCTTCTGCTACGTAATTTTTTGTGTACATGAGCAGATTTAAGTAAGATTCAGTAATAGCAAAATTATATTCTTTTGTGTAATTGACTATGTAATTAACATTCACATCTTTTTACGCCGTGTAGCATACGTTACTACGTATACTTCGTTTGAAACGCTACAGTCAAAGGAACTGCATCCACTTAGCTTTATTGGAGAGGGTTAATATTTTAAAACGTCAGTTTTATTTATGCAATCCCTTTCAGAAACAAGTGATGACGGGCGAGAGACCTTCTACAAGCCGGCTTGGTCAATAGAGTCTTGTACGACACGACACCATACTTCTTAAATTATTACATCTAAACACAATATTTCTTCTCTCGAAACGAAATACGTACAACTATTGTAAATCATCTTATTCTGCAGAGCTTGAGCGGCTTGCAAATGATAAAAAAAAAGAAGATATCCGAATTAATACTCTCCTAATGTTATCCGCACCCACCTACATCGCTACGAGGTTGCGAGCATGACCGTGTTAACATTTGCTGAGGTAAGTACGGAGTTCTCCCAAACTACGCCCAGAACAGCGCGAAGAACTATATTTATGCATACAAAATTGACTCGGTAAATTATTGATCAACGGCAGAATAGTGCCGAACAAAGTTGGGTGGTGAAAGCCGACGGCTAGGTAAGTACGTACAACGTGTTTGATTATGCTCATTTCCACGGAAAGTAAATTGAATAATATGCAAATTCTGCATTACCCAGTTCGGCAATGCAGTATTGACTTTGATGTACCGTATACACACGGAACTTAAACAAAGATTCGTGAAAATCGAACATATCGACTGTCAAAGGAAAATTAATGCACACATATGCGGTAATGTGGATTCAAAACGTTTGCTGTAAATTCCAAACTGAATATAATTGCGATCTGTTTGCCCGGCTGAATATGAAATTCTGACGGAGCAGAACGGTTCTGATTGATCACGTTACCACAATGCTGATTGATATTTAAAAGCTAAACAAAGACTGCTTCGACGTTCGAAGGTAATGCATTTGTAACAATAGTATAAAATTGGCTTTGTTTCCTGATCTAGTGGTATAGAATGCGATAAAGCCCTCTAAGCGACTTGTTCTATAATACGAATGAAGCAAATTTTCAAGCAACATAATAACTAAGTGTTACAGAATACATAAATGTGATGCCAACCTCACTTATGGAAAGGCTGCTGCATACAGCCGGTTCCTACCGACCAACAAGAAACTGCCCGCACGAGTCCGAACACTCAGTAGAAGGCGACCGGCTGATCGCCGGTGGGTTCTCCTTCTCCCATGCTTCCCATGTTATGTTCTCTGTTATATTCAAACACGCAACCATGGTGACCATCCCAAAACCGGTGGACCCTCAGAACTACCGTCCCGTGAGTCTATTTATCTTCTCTCTAAAAGCTACTGGAGGCAATTTTTGAATTGAATCTTTTCCTGAACAACAGTTTGGATTTCGTGATGTCTCTTCGCTGACTTCCAGCCTTTTCATATATCTGAGCTTATCCGAGACGCTGTCGAGCATAAAGAGACGGTTTGGAGGACTTTCAATAGTGTGGCAACAGGGTTTGCTGTGAAAAATTAGAATGGTTGGAGTCGGCGAGAAATTGATGTTACTTGTGGAATCATATCTGAGTAGAAGAACTTTTTAGGGAAGTTAGTAGAGAGGTTGACGGTGAAGATGCTCGCGGTAAACGCCAAAAAGAGTGCGGCGAGGAAGAGACCTCTCCCAAAAAAGGTTGAAATTGAGAGTGTGGAAATCCCATGGGGCTTTTCAGTTAGGTACCTAGGGGTTTTCCTCGATCAACGCCTAACGTGAAAATTACGTACAACAAGAAATTTGTCTGCACCCGAAACGCGTTAATGGTTCTCGCGTTAAATCTAATGATAAAATCTTATCTCAGACACAATTATTTATAGTGCTCTATCTTCTTCGACGACTAACAGTGTATATAGTCCGATGGTTCTGCAGAATAAGGCACTGTCGCCCAACGCTTTTTGCTTTTTCAGTAATATACATCTTCGCGAGGACCTCCAAATCACTTCATTGCTGAAACCTTTCCGCGATATGTCAAGGAACACGCCGGAAGAAGCGGGCAATTCAATAAACCCGATTCTGGCGCGGACGGCAGAGCTAACCCAGGATGGCCTATTACGCCGGAGAAGAGTCGTTGGATGTTCAGGAACATCCAGCAATTGATTATTTCTTTACAAGTCTGATAGACCCCATCTGGGTGATATTCGCAGGTATCTAAAAACTCCGATTAAGTGCACTCAGTGCTACAAGAGCTTAAAGGCTTAAGGCGTAGCTCTGGCGTAAGGAATGGATCATTATCTATTTTGATTGGCTCTGACACGATAGTATTGTTATTGCTATTGCCGTATTCAGCCAGTCCTAGCGCTAGGCTCTGCTAAACTTAGCGGAGACTTGAAGACAGACGAAGGCACTACCAACGCCAAAACTGACTGAACACGATATCGAGGATCGAGTCGACCCATATTCTGCAAAATATCTAGGATATTCGGTTGAAGCACTTAATTTTTATTTCTACATCAACAATCGTAAAAATTCCATAAAATTCTGTGTTCTTCCCGAACGCATACAGCCGATGAATTATAAAAGTTCTGGCGGATACCATACAGCAAATCATTCTTTGGCTTGTACATAAAAAAAGGTTTGCACCACTGTAGGTCTACAAGCAATAAAAGCTTTTATTTGTAACAATTCTTTAAAAGGAATTTTTCCATCAATATTACGCCACCGTATTGAAAATTCTTCTTTTAATTAAAATTCCTGAAAATGCTGCATTTCAAAAACAAACAACAAAATGCTTTTAG